>CM060117.1:350000-357500 GCA_030522415.1 Channallabes apus | reverse complement strand
GTTCAGCATCTTAGATTACAGAGTGCCCAAAAGCTCACTATTGTCTCTCCGTCTCTCCGTCTCAGGGAAGCAGAGCTTTATTGGTGTAAATGTTCAAAACACACACACGTTTCCAATGTGTGTTTACATAAAACATGAGACGTTACACATTTCTGCATTTATAAACATAAAACATCATCATTAACAAAACCAAACAATAACAGAAAAAAATAAAAACAGATACTTATTGGAGCCTCTGTAATGTTTGAATGTTAGTTGAGACGGAGACGTTTAATCAGTTCAGCGATTCTTTGTGTGTAGATTAATTTCTCCGCACAAATCGTTGTAGGCAGGAGGTCCAGTACGTCTGATCTAGAGCTGCAACAACTAATCGATAAAATCGATAATTATCGATAATGAAATTCATTGTCAACGAATGCCGTTATCGATTAGTTGCTCACGTTATTGAGGCGCGCGACCACAAGATGCACAAATACACAGAGATACACAGTCGCTCGCGCAATGGAGTTACAGAAGCGTTTGCAGGAAAAAGCGCGTGGCCCAAGACCTCCAAGGTATGGGAGACATTTACATTTAACTTTAAACGTTTACATACAGTTTACATTAAACGCTTCTTATCGGGCGTTAAAATCGAGCGTTTTTCTGCCGGGCGTAGTGTCTGGTGAGCGCGGATGAAGCGCTGAGGGTTTTCTACACATAGGAGTCAGTGAGAGAGATCACACGGGCTTTGGTGACGTGCGTTTGTCCGCCTGCGCGGTTATACAGGCTTAAACAAAAACGTTGCATGCAGCTTTTTCTTTGCGTTCAAATCCCAACGAACGCGAGGAAAACACTTCTAGTGCGTTTTCTTCACGTTCATTTTCCACTTCGGAGGACCGGATATATCCCATAATACTACACGCTGTACAGAGGGAACTGCGGGAAAAGGGCAAAATAAACAGAGTGAACCCAGTAGTGGCGATTTGTTTCTCTCCCCACGTCGCCGTATTACGAGAGTCTAGTATAGCAAAATGGTCTAATATATTTATTTATTATTATTTTATTTATTGAGACAAAAAAAAAGGATAAAATACACGAGAGGATCGAAATAATGTATAAACCGTGAAAAGGATGTAGTAGACACTTCAATTAAAAATAATATCATAATCTAGAAGTCTATTCTTCTTCTTATTAAGTTGAATTAATTTAAGAGAATTTAAAATTGAAGTCATTCTTAACAACTGAATGTCAGTGTATTTTTTTAAAACTATATATATACACACTGTAAACTTGCCGTCTGCGATTATTGTTAAAAACAAAAATGTTGATTTACATAAAATAAGGTTTAAATGTCAAAATTAAAGATAATTAAACTATGTGGCTATTGCATTTGCACTTATTGCATAAGTTTACTTTTATACATAAATAATACCCTGATTTATGGTTTTATATAGTTAAGCAAAACATCAAATTCAAGCGTCTAGCTTTTATCTGATTTATTCGATATACATATAATGTATGTGTGTATGTAGATGGCAAGTTGACAGTGTTTTTATATATAACAGTCAACTTGCCATCTGCAATTATTGTTGAAAAACAAAACAAATATTGGTATGGTTTTATATATAATTATATGCAATACATCAAAGTAAAGAAGCGCTTAGAGTCATCCGATTAATCGATTAACCGAAACAATAATCGGCCAACTAATCGATTATCAAAATAATCGTTAGTTGCAGCCCTAGTCTGATCTACTGTATATATCATTGGTCTGATCTACTCTACTCTATATAATATATTAGTGGTCTGAACCTAACACTTACAGTGGTGTGAAAAACTATTTGCCCCCTTCCTGATTTCTTATTCTTTTGCATGTTTGTCACACTTAAATGTTTCTGCTCATCAAAAACCGTTAACTATTAGTCAAAGATAACATAATTGAACACAAAATGCAGTTTTTAAATGAAGGTTTACGTTATTAAGGGAGAAAAAAACTCCAACTCTACATGGCCCTGTGTGAAAAAGTGATTGCCCCCCTTGTTAAAAAATAACTTAACTGTGGTTTATCACACCTGAGTTCAATTTCTGTAGTCACCCCCAGGCCTGATTACTGCCACACCTGTTTCAATCAAGAAATCACTTAAATAGGAGCTACCTGACACAGAGAAGTAGACCAAAAGCACCTCAAAAGCTAGACATCATGCCAAGATCCAAAGAAATTCAGGAACAAATGAGAACAAAAGTAATTGAGATCTATCAGTCTGGTAAAGGTTATATAGCCATTTCTAAAGCTTTGGGACTCCAGCGAACCACAGTGAGAGCCATTATCCACAAATGGCAAAAACATGGAACAGTGGTGAACCTTCCCAGGAGTGGCCGGCCGACCAAAATTACCCCAAGAGCGCACAGACGACTCATCCGAGAGGCCACAAAAGACCCCAGGACAACATCTAAAGACCTACAGGCCTCACTTGCCTCAATTAAGGTCAGTGTTCACGACTCCACCATAAGAAAGAGACTGGGCAAAAACGGCCTGCATGGCAGATTTCCAAGGCGCAAACCACTTTTAAGCAAAAAGAACATTAAGGCTCGTCTCAATTTTGCTAAAAAACATCTCAATGATTGCCAAGACTTTTGGGAAAATACCTTGTGGACCGACGAGACAAAAGTTGAACTTTTTGGAAGGTGCGTGTCCCGTTACATCTGGCGTAAAAGTAACACAGCATTTCAGAAAAAGAACATCATACCAACAGTAAAATATGGTGGTGGTAGTGTGATGGTCTGGGGTTGTTTTGCTGCTTCAGGACCTGGAAGGCTTGCTGTGATAGATGGAACCATGAATTCTACTGTCTACCAAAAAATCCTGAAGGAGAATGTCCGGCCATCTGTTCGTCAACTCAAGCTGAAGCGATCTTGGGTGCTGCAGCAGGACAATGACCCAAAACACAACAGCAAATCCACCTCTGAATGGCTCGAGAAAAACAAAATGAAGACTTTGGAGTGGCCTAGTCAAAGTCCTGACCTGAATCCTATTGAGATGTTGTGGCATGACCTTAAAAAGGCGGTTCAAGCTAGAAAACCCTCAAATAAAGCTGAATTACTACAATTCTGCAAAGATGAGTGAGCCAAAATTCCTCCAGAGCGCTGTAAAAGACTCGTTGCAAGTTATCGCAAACGCTTGATTGCAGTTATTGCTGCTAAGGGTGGCCCAACCAGTTATTAGGTTCAGGGGGCAATTACTTTCTCACACAGGGCCATGTAGGTTTGGATTTTTTTTCTCCCTAAATAATAAAACCCGTCATTTAAAAACTGCATTTTGTGTTTACTTGTGTTATCTTTGACTAATAGTTAAATGTGTTTGATGATTAGAAACATTTTGTGTGACAAACATGCAAAAGAATAAGAAATCAGGAGGGGGGCAAATAGTTTTTCACACCACTGTAACACTGTATAAATGCAGATCATTTCCTGCTATCTGTTTCACCCAGATGAGGATGGGTTCCCTGTTGAGTCTGGTTCCTCTCAAGGTTTCTTCCTATTACCATCTCAGGGAGTTTTTCCTTGCCACTGTCGCCCTCGGCTTGCTCACCAGGGAATATCTGAACATTCTGATTGATACACATTCACATTCCATACAAACTTAAATAATTCTTTTGATTGTGTAAAGCTGTTTTGTGACAATGTCAATTGTTAAAAGCGCTATATGAATAAAACTGAATTGAATTGAATTGAATAATATATTAGTGGTCTGATCTACTGTATACAATATATTATTGGTCTGATCTACTCTATGTAATATATTATTGGTCTGATCTACTCTATATAATAGTCGTCTGAGCTACTCTATATAATATATTAGTGGTCTAATCTACTCTATATAATATATTAGTGGTCTGATCTACTCTATATAATATATTAGTGGTCTGATCTACTCTATATATATTATTGGTCTGATCTACTGTATACAATATATTAGTGGTCTGATCTACTCTATATAATATATCAGTGGTCTGATCTACTCTATATAATATATTAGTGGTCTGATCTACTCTATATAATATATTAGTCGTCTGATCTACTGTATACAATATATTATTGGTCTGATCTATTCTATATATCATTGGTTTGATCTACTCTATATAATATATTAGTGGTCTGATCTACTGTATACAATATATTAGTGGTCTGATCTACTGTATATATTATTGGTCTGATCTATTCTATATAATATATCATTGGTCTGATCTACTCTATATAATAGTCGTCTGATCTACTCTATATAATATATTAGTGGTCTGATCTACTCTATATAATATATTAGTGGTCTGATCTACTCTATATAATATATTAGTGGTCTGATCTACTCTATATAATATATTAGTGGTCTGATCTACTCTATATAATATAATAGTGGTCTGATCTACTCTATATAATATATTAGTGGTCTGATCTACTCTATATATATTATTGGTCTGATCTACTCTATACAATATACAGTGGTGTGAAAAACTATTTGCCCCCTTCTCCTGATTTCTTATTCTTTTGCATGTTTGTCACACAAAATGTTTCTGATCATCAAACACATTTAACTATTAGTCAAAGATAACACAAGTAAACACAAAATGCAGTTTTTAAATGAGGGGTTTTATTATTTAGGGAGAAAAAAAATCCAAACCTACATGGCCCTGTGTGAAAAAGTAATTGCCCCCTGAACCTAATAACTGGTTGGGCCACCCTTAGCAGCAATAACTGCAATCAAGCGTTTGCGATAACTTGCAACGAGTCTTTTACAGCGCTCTGGAGGAATTTTGGCCCACTCATCTTTGCAGAATTGTTGTAATTCAGCTTTATTTGAGGGTTTTCTAGAATGAACCGCCTTTTTAAGGTCATGCCACAACATCTCAATAGGATTCAGGTCAGGACTTTGACTAGGCCACTCCAAAGTCTTCAGTTTGTTTTTCTTCAGCCATTCAGAGGTGGATTTGCTGTTGTGTTTTGGGTCATTGTCCTGCTGCAGCACCCAAGATCGCTTCAGCTTGAGTTGACGAACAGATGGCCGGACATTCTCCTTCAGGATTTTTTGGTAGACAGTAGAATTCATGGTTCCATCTATCACAGCAAGCCTTCCAGGTCCTGAAGCAGCAAAACAACCCCAGACCATCACCATATTTTACTGTTGGTATGATGTTCTTTTTCTGAAATGCTGTGTTACTTTTACGCCAGATGTAACGGGACACGCACCTTCCAAAAAGTTCAACTTTTGTCTCGTCGGTCCACAAGGTATTTTCCCAAAAGTCTTGGCAATCATTGAGATGTTTTTTAGCAAAATTGAGACGAGCCTTAATGTTCTTTTTGCTTAAAAGTGGTTTGCGCCTTGGAAATCTGCCATGCAGGCCGTTTTTGCCCAGTCTCTTTCTTATGGTGGAGTCGTGAACACTGACCTTAATTGAGGCAAGTGAGGCCTGCAGTTCTTTAGATGTTGTCCTGGGGTCTTTTGTGGCCTCTCGGATGAGTTGTCTCTGCGCTCTTGGGGTAATTTTGGTCGGCCGGCCACTCCTGGGAAGGTTCACCACTGTTCCATGTTTTTGCCATTTGTGGATAATGGCTCTCACTGTGGTTCGCTGGACTCCCAAAGCTTTAGAAATGGCTTTATAACCTTTACCAGACTGATAGATCTCAATTACTTTTGTTCTCATTTGTTCCTGAATTTCTTTGGATCTTGGCATGATGTCTAGCTTTTGAGGTGCTTTTGGTCTACTTCTCTGTGTCAGGTAGCTCCTATTTAAGTGATTTCTTGATTGAAACAGGTGTGGCAGTAATCAGGCCTGGGGGTGACTACAGAAATTGAACTCACGTGTGATAAACCACAGTTAAGTTATTTTTTAACAAGGGGGGCAATCACTTTTTCACACAGGGCCATGTAGATTTGGAGTTTTTTTTCTCCCTTAATAACGTAAACCTTCATTTAAAAACTGCATTTTGTGTTCAATTATGTTATCTTTGACTAATAGTTAACGGTTTTTGATGAGCAGAAACATTTAAGTGTGACAAACATGCAAAAGAATAAGAAATCAGGATGGGGGCAAATAGTTTTTCACACCACTGTATTAGTGGTCTGATCTACTCTATATAATATATTATTGGTCTGATCTACTCTATACAATATATTAGTCGTCTGATCTACTCTATATAATATATTATTGGTCTGATCTACTGTATACAATATATTAGTGGTCTGATCTACTCTATATAATATATTATTGGTCTGATCTACTGTATACAATATATTAGTGGTCTGATCTACTCTATATAATATAGTATTGGTTTGATCTACTCTATACAATATATTAGTCGTCTGATCTACTCTATATAATATATTATTGGTCTGATCTACTGTATACAATATATTAGTGGTCTGATCTACTCTATACAATATATTAGTCATTTGATCTACTGTATATAATATATTATTGGTCTGATCTACTCTATATAATATATTAGTGGTCTGATCTACTCTATATAATATATTATTGGTCTGATCTACTGTATACAATATATTAGTGGTCTGATCTACTCTATATAATATATTATTGGTCTGATCTACTGTATACAATATATTAGTCGTCTGATCTACTCTATATAATATATTATTGGTCTGATCTACTCTATACAATATATTATTGGTCTGATCTACTGTATACAATATATTATTGGTCTGATCTACTCTATATAATATATTATTGGTCTGATCTACTCTATATAATAGTCATCTGAGCTACTCTATATAATATATTAGTGGTCTAATCTACTCTATATAATATATTAGTGGTCTGATCTACTCTATATATATTATTGGTCTGATCTACTGTATACAATACATTAGTGGTCTGATCTACTCTATATAATATATCAGTGGTCTGATCTACTCTATATAATATATTAGTGGTCTGATCTACTCTATATAATATATTAGTGGTCTGATCTACTCTATATAATATATTAGTGGTCTGATCTACTGTATACAATATATTAGTGGTCTGATCTACTGTATATATTATTGGTCTGATCTATTCTATATAATATATCATTGGTCTGATCTACTCTATATAATAGTCGTCTGATCTACTCTATATAATATATTAGTGGTCTGATCTACTCTATATAATATATTAGTGGTCTGATCTACTCTATATAATATATTAGTGGTCTGATCTACTCTATATAATATATTAGTGGTCTGATCTACTCTATATAATATATTAGTGGTCTGATCTACTCTATATATATTATTGGTCTGATCTACTCTATACAATATATTAGTGGTCTGATCTATTCTATATAATATATTATTGGTCTGATCTACTCTATACAATATATTAGTCGTCTGATCTACTCTATATAATATATTATTGGTCTGATCTACTCTATTCAATATATTAGTCGTCTGATCTACTCCATATAATATATTATTGGTCTGATCTACTGTATACAATATATTAGTGGTCTGATCTACTCTATATA
>CM060117.1:335000-340000 GCA_030522415.1 Channallabes apus | reverse complement strand
TGGATTAGGGTGTGAGGTAAACTATCAGACAGTGGGGTTAGGGGGTGAGGTAGTGTATCAGAGAGAGGGATGGGGTGAGGTAGGGTATCAGACAGTGGGGTTAGGAGGTAAGGTAGGGTATCAGACAGTGGGGTTAGGAGGTAAGGTAGTGTACCAGACAGAGGGGTTAGTGGGTGAGGTAGTGTATCAGACAGACAGGTTAGAGGGTGAGGTAACCTCTAGGATCCTAACCCTAGGATCAGACAGAGGATTCAGGGATGAGGTAGTGTATCAGACAGAGGGGTTAGGGGGTGAGGTAGTGTATCAGACAGAGGGGTTAGGGGGTGAGGTAACGTTTCATACAGATGAGTTAGAAGGTGAGGTAGTGTATCAGACAGACGGGTTAGAGGGTAAGGTAGTGTATCAGACAGAGGATTAATGGATGAGGTAGTGTATCAGACAGATGGGATAGGGAGTGAGGTAGTGTATCAGACAGAGGATTAAGGAATGAGGTAATGGATCAGACAGGGGTTAGGGGTGAGGTAACGTATCAGACAGAGGGGTTAGGGGGTGAGGTAGTGTATCAGACAGAGGGGTTAGGGGGTGAGGTAACTTATCATACAGATGAGTTAGAGGTTGGGGTAAAGTATCAGACAGGCGTGTTAGGGGGTGAGGTAGTGTATCAGACAGACGGGTTAGGGGATGAGGTATTGTATCAGACAGACGGATTAGTGGCGAGGTAGTGTATCAGACAGACGGGTTAGGGGGTGAGGTAGTGTATCAGACAGAGTGGGTAGGGGGTGAGGTAGTGTATCAGACAGTGGGGTTAGGGGGTGAGGTAATGTATCAGACAGTGGGGTTAGGGGGTGAGGTAGTGTATCAGACAGTGGGGTTAGGGGGTGAGGTAGTGTATCAGACAATGGGGTTAGGGGGTGAGGTAGTGTATCAGACAGTGGGGTTAGAGGGTGAGGTAGACTATCAGACAGACGGGTTAGAGGGTGAGGTAGTGTATCAGACAGACTGGTTAGAGGGTGAGGTAGTGTATCAGACAGACTGGTTACAGGGTGAGGTAGTGTATCAGACAGACGGGTTAGAGGGTGAGGTAGTTTATCAGACAGACTGGTTAGAGGGTGAGGTAGACTATCAGACAGACGGGTTACAGGTTGAGGTAGTGTATCAGACAGACGGGTTAGAGGGTGAGGTAGTTTATCAGACAGACTGGTTAGAGAGTGAGGTAGTGTATCAGACAGACTGGTTAGAGGGTGAGGTAGACTATCAGACAGACGGGTTACAGGTTGAGGTAGTGTATCAGACAGAGGGACTAAGGGGTGAGATACTGTATCAGACAGACGGATTACAGGTGGAGGTAGTGTATCAGACAGACATGTTAGAGGGTGAGGTAGTGTATCAGACAGATGGGTTAGAGGGTGAGGTAGTGTATCAGACAGACTGGTTAGAGGGTGAGGTAGTGTATCAGACAGACGGATTACAGGTGGAGGTAGTGTATCAGACAGACGGGTTAGAGGGTGAGGTAGTGTATCAGACAGACGGATTACAGGTGGAGGTAGTGTATCAGACAGACATGTTAGAGGGTGAGGTAGTGTATCAGACAGACGGGTTAGAGGGTGAGGTAGTGTATCAGACAGACATGTTAGAGGGTGAGGTAGTGTATCAGACAGACGGGTTAGAGGGTGAGGTAGTGTATCAGACAGACATGTTAGAGGGTGAGGTAGTGTATCAGACAGACTGGTTAGAGGGTGAGGTAGACTATCAGACAGACGGGTTACAGGTGGAGGTAGTGTATCAGACAGACGGGTTAGGAGGTTGTTATTTTTCGTAGTTTGGAAATAATGTTTCAGGTTTGAGATTGGATTTAGCCGATGACGTCGTGTTATGCTCCTAATGTAAACGTTTCACTTTGTGCCTATCGTCCTTTATTCACGCTCGTCTCTGACCAACAGGCATTTTGTCTCAGAGGATGTTCGTCATGCTGCCATGTGGAGGAGTGGGGGTGAGTATATACACACATGCACACACGCACACACATACACACACATCTGAGCTGAATTTAGAAGTACTGTTTGATCCAAATTTTTGGTGATCAGCAGAAACTTTCATCTGCAGCACACACACACACACACACACAAATACATGCACTGACAATGTGGAATCTGCTACGGCTTTGAATGTTTAATCATTAACACGACTTGCGATGCACACACACACACGCACACACACACACACACACACACACACACACACACACACACACACACACACAGTCTTCCAGAATTGTGATCAGTTTCAGCTTTCGTTCCGCTGAAGTGATTGGAACAATGTGGAGCCTGAAGGATAAAAGACATTCCACCTCCTGAACACAGATCCCGGGCCAAACCACAGAGCGGGGGGAGGTGGGTGGGGTGCAGCAGGAGGGGTGGATGGGAGGAAGGGGGAGGTGGGGGGAAGGAAGAGGAGCAGCAAACAGTGGAGGAATGCATAACCTCATCCACCGTCCACGTCCTCCTCCGCTCTCATGAGTGGAAACTTAGTTTAATGTAATCAATCACTAACATGTGCAGGTCTGATTAATGCCCCATTACACCCCCCACCCCACCCCAATCAAACACACAGACGGATTTTACTGATAAATATTAAATATTCTCCTACTTAGTTTAGTTATTTTGCTTCCTCGTCCTGTCTCCAAATTCATACAGTGATGTCTGAAGCCACGCTAAACTGCTTTACTTAAACACACACACACACACACACACACACATAGACAGTAACATGCAGATTGTGTGTCACTAGGTGATTTTCAGAACTCCAGGTCCTCCGTATGGATCAGTTCTTCATCCGTTGCTATTTATAATTTATAGCATCTCTCTTTATTTTTCTCAGAGCTGTGCAGATGATACACACATTTCCCTTCTGTTCCTCTCTGGCGTGACTCAAACACAAATTGTTTATAAAACTTAAAATACTGCAAAGATTCACAAATTCTCTAGAGCTTAATCACACAAAAATGCGATCCTGTATTTCAGAAGGTTTAGTTTGGTTGTGTTTTATTTACATACTGCTTTAAAGCGCGAGGAAAACTCCCCGAGACCTCATGAGGAACTGGTTTATTCACAGGAGTTTAATAACTACTAGTTTAAAAGGTTTACGAACGTAACTATTGCTGAGTGAAGTGGTATGTTTATAATTTAGTTATTGAAAAGGTCCATGATGTCGTCACCACTTTATGTTATTGATGTGATGGTTACTGTAAAGTTCTTATTCCTGGTTCATTTTGCTACGATATTAAATAAGAGCCTAGAATTATTTTTGTTACTTTCTATATGACTGTAGAGAGACGCTGATCTCGCAGCACTGAGAGCTTTTCTGTAGCTCAGGACGCTTTCCTTCCACGCTGTAGTGTAGTGTGAAAGAAAGTTTGTGTCTCAGTTAGACCCTGAACTCATTGTTCAGGATTGCGGTGTTAATTTATTGCTCATGATGAAGAAGAAGCCTTTTAATTCTAATTTTAATAATAAGAAATAAAAGTAACAGAGAAGATCATAAGGGAATAGAAATTACTCCTGAGGTGCGGAGTGTAATACTGTGATTATAATTGCAGTCATAAATTTAGAGTTGGAGAGTGAGACGTGTGTGTGTGTGTGTGTGTGTGTGTGTGTGTGTGTGTGTGTGTGTGTTTACAGGTTGACAATGACACCATCTGGAATGAGATGCACACCTCCACAGCATCACGCACAGCTGCAGGCAGCGTCACAGAACTCACTTTCAGAGTGGCCAAGGGAGAGCTGAAGGTGTGACACCAATCACACACACACACACACACACACACACACACTCTTCAGTAACACTTATTCTTCCATCCTGCAGAATGGTTTTGCTGTAGTCCGACCACCAGGACACCACGCTGACCCATCAAACCCAATGTATGTGTGTGTGTGTGTGTGTGTGTGTGTGTGTGTGTGTGAAGATTTATGATTTTTTAGATGATGTATGTGTGAATAAAATCTCCCTCACTCTGTCTCTCAGGGGGTTTTGTTACTTTAACTCGGTGGCCGTCGCGGCTAAACAGCTCCAGCAGAAGTTGAACGTTAATAAAATCCTGATTGTTGATTGGGTGAGAATTCACTTTAACTCACATTTACAGTTTAAGGAATTCACTGTGTGTGTGTGTGTGTGTGTGTGTGTGTGAGTGTGTGTGAGAGAGAGAGAGATGTGTAGATGAAAAAGCAATTTTGGGAATTTTGTCTTTTTTATGTGACCTGTTCTATGTTGGTTTTGTAATGTGTATAAATAATATAAATATGCAAATTAAACCCTGCAGTTAATCTCATTATACATGCAAATTAGCTAAAACATTAACTATTCGAAACTCCATAATGCACACAGATAACTTGCATAACAACATCAATAATAATAATAATAATATGATGTCATAATCTCTTGGATTACATCATACAGGATGTTCACCATGGAAACGGCACTCAGGAGATTTTCTACTCGGACCCCAGTGTGCTGTACATCTCACTGCATCGCTATGACAACGGCAACTTCTTTCCCGGTAGTGGAGGACCAGCGGAGGTGAGACACGTGTGTGTGTGTGTGTGTGTGTGTGTGAGTGTGTGTGAGTGTGTGTGTGTGTGTGAGTGTGTGAGTTGTTTAAAATGCAGTGTTACACTTATGATAGAGCTCACAAAGGTCACATGACCTGTCTGTGTCTCAGGTGGGCTCTGGTGCAGGTGAAGGGTTTAACGTGAACGTGGCGTTTACTGGTGGCCTCGATCCCCCGATGGGTGACCCTGAGTATCTTGCAGCATTCAGGTGAGAAAGAACTGTGTGTGTGAGGGTGTGCGTGCGTGCGAGGGTGTGTGTGTGTGTGTGTGTGTGTGTGTGTGTGGGGATCAGATCCATGATCAGATTAATAACTCACATATATGATGTGTTATTTTGATTATTTGTTGACTTTCCGCCTGCCCAGGAGTGTGAGCTGTCAGTCAGACCCACCGGCC
>CM060117.1:70000-332500 GCA_030522415.1 Channallabes apus | reverse complement strand
CCTGAATAATATCAAGAGGTAAAGATCAGACTTCATCTACACTTTAACGCATTACGCTGAACCTTCAGGGTGTTCCATGGGACATGTAGCCTATAGGACATAGTACAGCACCCCTATACGCGCACACCCCCCGTCCTCCACACACACACACACACACTGAGATCCTCTACATGCTTTTTAAATGAATCCAAGATTTAAACTCCTACGGAAACAGCTGATCTTTATTTGTCTTTAATCAGAAACACTTCATTGGTGGCAGGTGGAGGATAATTACTCCTGAACATGAGTCTGAATGTGATTGCGCTCAGAATGAATCCGTCACATGACCCATTATAACAGGGTGCACATACTTATACTCATTTAATAATTTTTTTAATTGAAAAAAATTCTGTGTTTTTCACTTTTAAGTAATCAGCTGTAGGTTACACAACTGGGGTGTGTAAACTTTGTGTAAACCCCTTACACACAAATCAGAGAGGTAAAGAGGTGCATTCTGGGTATTTAGTGCACTCTGAGCAGTATCTAGTTTTTTGTATTTTTATCACTTTCAGAGTCTCTGATGAACCGATGGAGGACGAGGACTCCATGTAAACCCCGCCTCCTTCCTGAGTACCTGCCCAATCACGGTGCAGTTCTACGTCACATGACTGCGAGGGAGTTTAAACCTCTCTCGCTGCCTTCTTGCTGACCAGCGGTGCCTTCAGTGGGAGGGACTGTGGTGATGTCACTTCCTGTTTACTCCTGTGCGACTAAGCGCTTTGGACCATGTGGATTCCAGAACTTTCCTTCCATCCGGTTCTGTCAGGTGAAGACGAGCCTTAACGAGTCTCCCATGTTTTTACTCTTTTTGTTAAGTTCTTCATCATGTGTTTTTAAAGATCATTTCTGATGAAAAATGCAGGATTTAAGGAGAAAAATACAAAAGACTCTTTTAAAAATAATTCTTTTCATCATTGAACTGTTCAGACGGAATCGGGATGATGTCACTTCCTTTAACATGAACCACTAAAGAAGATGAAGAAGGCGCTCGTGTTTATTCCTCGCTCTCAGTTTGCACTGTACATTCCATAATGTGAAGTTTATCTCCAAACTCTGGGAAAAGTTATGTACAGTATCATTTATCTCACACACACACACACACACACACACACACACACACACACAGAAACTGTTATAACGACATGTTGTAATCACTGAGCAGATGAACAGGAGACGGTGTTGTGTTTCTGTTCATGCTGTTAGAACGTTATGTAGAAATCACACACGTGTGTTTACACTCCTGTTACAGGAAATAGAGAAACAGGAAGTGGAGCCTGTGTCATTTCCTGTTCCACATAATGTCTCTATTTTAGTGATGTGCAGAAGCTGCGCTTTGCATTTGGCTTTTAATATTCTGCTATAGTACTGTAGACTGGAGACTCAGGCCACGCCCCCCCAGTGACACGTCAGAGCACATCACTAGCGTGTGAAACGTGAAGTGTAGACACGTTAACCCGTCATGGTCAATACATTCCGCCATGTTCACACACATCCTTTGAAAAAACACACACACACACTGAGCGTTATCAGTTATCATCTGAAATGTTTATATTTGCTCACATCGACATGACATTGAGATTTAACATCACAGCTTTTCCAGCCTCTGTGTGTGTGTGTGTGTGTGTGTGTGTGTGTGTGTGTGTGTGTGTGTGTGTGTGTGTGTGTGAATTTCCTGAAACTTGGCCTTAAACTGTTTAAATGTGCATGGTGTAAAGGGTTAGCATGAGTTATCATTAGCTGTGCTGTAGCGCGTCGTCGTCTCTGCACTGTGAGACAGCGAGTGTTTTAGACGACCGAACGACACAGACCAAAAGATTTGTGTATTTGTTGATATGTTGCTGGTAACTGTGGACTTCCTGCCACTTTTGCCCTCCCTGCTGACTACACTGCCCCTACTGGTCATATGCGTATTGCTTCCTGTTGGAAAGTTGTTTAATTTCTGAGGACGTGAAAAAGCTACGCACTAAACGTACGCAGGATACGCGAGGCAGCCATCAGACATGCGCGCATATTAAGTAGTTAATAGCAGGTCGAGTGTGTTTGCGAGTTTAGATGCTTTAAGACTTAAAGATTCCTGAAACATGAAGTGTTTTAATGTGTCTCTGATCTGGTGTGAAACCTGTCTCTGCTTCGTCCTCATCATCTCTGGGTTTCTGCTGCGTAACAAACCACTGTTCAGCTGTGTGTGTGTGTGTGTGTGTGTGTGTGTGTGTGTGTGTGTGTGTGTGTGTGTGTGTGTCATGTGACGACTCTGGGTGTGTATTAGCACCCAGGAGAACCAGCACTTCATCACCTCTGATTTCAGTGTAACACACGCGTCCCAGTGAGCTTCATCATGTCCCCTTTTACGTTTGTCTTTTACTAAAACTTATTTTGACTTTGAGGACGAGTTACAGTTTAATCCAGAGTTTTAGTGTCACAGATAAACAGCTCATGTATAATTTGAGTTTTGAAGCAAGTGAACTTCTACATTCCTGTGCTGTCGTGTGAGTGTGTGAGTGTGTGTGTGAGTGTGTGTGTGTGTGTGTGTGTGTGTGTGTGAGTGTGTGTGTGTGTGTGTGTGTGTGTCCTGAGTTTGTGGAGGAAACGGACAGCCGTGTTTTCAGTTTTATGACGCCTGTAAGGACTAAAGACGAGCCACTAACGTCTTAATTCTCTGTTTATTCCTGTCTTGTAATTTTTTATTTGAAGGCCTTAATGTAAATATCACTGCAAGACCAAAACTCGCGCCTGTGTGCCTTTATCTGTCACTAACACATCATTAATGATTTTATGAATTCCCTACTCATTTTTTATTCCTGTGTATAAAAAGAATCTCTATTTTGTACTTTCTATCTCTTCTTAATAAAATTAAGCATTTTGTTTTACTGAAGCTGTTTCTGTCTGTAACTATTATTAAACATCATCAGTTCCGAACTTTTCTAATGAAATATAATAATAAATAAATATTATATATATATTAGAAGCAGTACATCTACATAAGATGTAGAACTGGAATGTATATTAATGAGTGTGTAATAAACATTAATGTGTATAATAATTTTAGAGTTTCAGACAAAACGCAGTAAAGAAAAATCTCCATGAGTTAAAAATTATTTTAATCAGCTTTAATACATTTTATTATATAAAAAGAGCTTTGTATTAAATCAGGTAAGACCATTTAGGGAGAATTGTGTTGAGTTTAGTGTTGTGCTGGAGAACCCAGAAGGAACCGCTGTCTCTAAGATGGAATGAAGTTGTGATGTTCTTCAACACAACAGACACAACTGAGGACACGAAAACAATAGAGTTCAGAAATCCTGACAGGAGAACCGGACGAACACTACGGCCTCTCTCACACACACACACACACACACACACAGACACACACACACACTTCTATTATACACAAGGCACTCATACAAGCATCGTGGCTTCCAAACAGAGTAAAACTTTAGATTTTTTTGCGAGTGATCGCAGCAGGAGGTGAAGCAGAAGTGCGTCAGTGGGGCCGTTCTTTCAGCGTCTTGGGCTCTTCGGCTGCTGGGCCCCGTGCGCGGTGGGCTGTGGTGCACTGGATGTTCTGGTGCACTGGATGTTCTGGTGCACTGGATGTTCTGGTGCTTTTCTGTCGCAGCAAACGTTGACTTGTGCTTTTATTGATTTGTGCTGCATTGGCGTTTTTGTGGGATCGGACCGGCTGGGAGGGCCTTTGGTCCCAGTGGGCATGGGTGAGACTCGGGTACCTGTGATCCTGTAACCTGTATACCCCACTGATCCTGTATACCCCACTTACTGGGGTATAACTGATCATCAATGTTAATGTTCAGTCGGTTAAGGCTGTGGGTTACTGGGTTACTGATCGGAAGGTCCAGGGTTCAAGCACCAGCAAGTTGCCCCTGTGGAGTCCTTTAACAAGACCCTTAACCCTGTCTGCTCCAGGGGGCGCTGTATCCTGGCTGACCCTGTGCTCTGACCCCAACTTCCCAACTGGGACATGTGAAAAGATCATTTCATTGTGCTGTTAGGTGACAAATAACTGAATATTTCATTAATGTTATGGCTTATCTGTATACGTAACGTTGTTAAATCATCTTTGCCACAACTTTTTGACCACCTACACACTCCTGCTGTCGATCTGATGATAGCGAACATTAACTCATGATGGAGCTCAGAGAGGACGCAGAGCTGCATGGTGGAGATGGGGAGCAGAAACACACTCCACGGCAAGGCTGAGATGTTTCTTCTGGTTCTTGGATCTGCTGGAGACGTGGCAGAAAACAGGCAGGAGCTTCTGTTCCAATCGGCTAAATTACATCTTTAGATTTATGCTAAAGGAGGGGGTGGGCTTATGAAGGGGTGGGCTTATGAAGGGGTGTGGTTTTGAAGGGGTGTGGTTTTGAAGGGGTGAGGTTATGAAGGGGTGTGGTTATGAAGGGGTGAGGTTTTGAAGGGGTGTGGTTATGAAGGGGTGAGGTTTTGAAGGGGTGAGGTTATGAAGGGGTGTGGTTATGAAGGGGTGAGGTTATGAAGGGGTGAGGTTATGAAGGGGTGTGGTTATGAAGGGGTGTGGTTTTGAAGGGGTGGGGCAGATATAAACAGCAGAGTGTGACAATGAGCATCCCATATTTTCAGCATGTCGAAAGTTCTGACGTCTCTCATAGCGCTCTTCTACAGAAGGACCATTTAGAGCTCTGAGTGGAGAACAGAGATGAACTGAGTACACACACACACACACACACACACACACAGAGTACCAAAACCTCCAAGTGAATAAAAGGAAACACGGTTTAATGCCGTCTCTGACAGTGTGGTGCTTATAATTAAACACACCCCATATTTCACACACTGCTCTGGCCAGAGAAAGTGCAGTTAATTATTCATTTACAGATTTACAAAAAAATTGCCATAAAAGCGTACAAAAAATATCCTTCCGTCAGTACCACAGTCCCGCCTCGCTTTCCTCTCACCCACGGAGCGATCGGTCCATTCAGCTCTGTTTCACTTTAAATCAGATCAGTTTTATCTCTACAGCACTTTATCAATAAACACCGTCGCAGTGTAACTTCAGAAAATATCAGGATCAAGCTTTATATTTCAATTCCTAAAAAAACACACAAGTCAGAGTGTTCAGTGTTCAGAGGTCAGTTTCCCCAGTGTGATGCACTTCCTCTTCAAAATAGTGGCTGAAGCTGATTTTATGGAAAATCAGAGAAATAAAATAGCAATTAAAATTTTTTTTATAAGATACTGCTGAGGAATCAATAAGCAGAAGTTTTATGTGAACAGTGTGATAGAGGCAAGAGTATATAATAGACACACACACACACACACACACACACACACACACACACAGACACACACATCATCAGAATGCAAATGGAATCCCAGAGACTCTGCTGTAGAGAAGCGAACTGATCTTATTCTCTCACAGATCACTGACGGGATAAACACTGGAAATTCTTCTAATCTGGAAAAAAAACAGAAATAGAGAGAGATTTGTATTTTCTGCACACACACACACACACACACTCATGTATATATACAGTATATGTGTGTGAAAAACTATTTGCCCCCCTCCTGATTTCTTATTCTTTTGCATGTTTGTCACACAAAATGTTTCTGATCATCAAACACATTTAACTATTAGTCAAAGATAACACAAGTAAACACAAAATGCAGTGTGAAAAAGTAACTGCCCCCTGAACCTAATAACTGGTTGGGCCACCCTTAGCAGCAATAACTGCAATCAAGCGTTTGCGATAACTTGCAACGAGTCTTTTACAGCGCTCTGGAGGAATTTTGGCTCACTCATCTTTGCAGAATTGTAGTAATTCAGCTTTATTTGAGGGTTTTCTAGCTTGAACCGCCTTTTTAAGGTCATGCCACAACATCTCAATAGGATTCAGGTCAGGACTTTGACTAGGCCACTCCAAAGTCTTCATTTTGTTTTTCTCGAGCCATTCAGAGGTGGATTTGCTGGTGTGTTTTGGGTCATTGTCCTGCTGCAGCACCCAAGATCGCTTCAGCTTGAGTTGACGAACAGATGGCCGGACATTCTCCTTCAGGATTTTTTGGTAGACAGTAGAATTCATGGTTCCATCTATCACAGCAAGCCTTCCAGGTCCTGAAGCAGCAAAACAACCCCAGACCATCACACTACCACCACCATATTTTACTGTTGGTATGATGTTCTTTTTCTGAAATGCTGTGTTACTTTTACGCCAGATGTAACGGGACACACACCTTCCAAAAAGTTCAACTTTTGTCTCGTCGGTCCACAAGGTATTTTCCCAAAAGTCTTGGCAATCATTGAGATGTTTTTTAGCAAAATTGAGACGAGCCTTAATGTTCTTTTTGCTTAAAAGTGGTTTGTGCCTTGGAAATCTGCCATGCAGGCCGTTTTTGCCCAGTCTCTTTCTTATGGTGGAGTCGTGAACACTGACCTTAATTGAGGCAAGTGAGGCCTGCAGTTCTTTAGATGTTGTCCTGGGGTCTTTTGTGGCCTCTCGGATGAGTCGTCTCTGCGCTCTTGGGGTAATTTCGGTCGGCCGGCCATTCCTGGGAAGGTTCACCACTGTTCCATGTTTTTGTCATTTGTGGATAATGGCTCTCACTGTGGTTCGCTGGAGTCCCAAAGCTTTAGAAATGGCTTTATAACCTTTACCAGACTGATAGATCTCAATTACTTTTGTTCTCATTTGTTCCTGAATTTCTTTGGATCTTGGCATGATGTCTAGCTTTTGAGGTGCTTTTGGTCTACTTCTCTGTGTCAGGTAGCTCCTATTTAAGTGATTTCTTGATTGAAACAGGTGTGGCAGTAATCAGGCCTGGGGGTGACTACAGAAATTGAACTCAGGTGTGATAAACCACAGTTAAGTTATTTTTTAACAAGGGGGGCAATCACTTTTTCACACAGGGCCATGTAGATTTGGAGTTTTTTTTCTCCCTTAATAACGTAAACCTTCATTTAAAAACTGCATTTTGTGTTCAATTATGTTATCTTTGACTAATAGTTAACGGTTTTTGATGAGCAGAAACATTTAAGTGTGACAAACATGCAAAAGAATAAGAAATCAGGAAGGGGGCAAATAGTTTTTCACACCACTGTATATATATATATATATATATATATATATATATATATATATATATATATATATATATATAAACAATTATTCAGAATCATTTTCAGCATGTATTAGGCTTTAGTGTTTTATTTTATCTTATTATTTGTTCATGCCGTCATTGAGTTTCTCCTCCTAATTTTTCTGAACATATTAGAGGATCTGTGTTGTTAAAGCTTTTATAATAATGTTTTTGTGTCCATGCAATTTCATTCATCCCATCTGCCTGAAATGATAACATTATAAACCTAAACTGTATAGATATTAAATTTACAGTATTTATGAGTTACAGAGTTAATGAGTTAATTAGTTACCGTAATCTCCACTTTTTTAGACTTACAGAGTTTTAGAATTATGGATTTACAAATATAACAAGATAGTTATAGTTTCAATCCAGTTTATTTTTAGTGCACGTTTAAAAGCTGACGCTGACCAGCTGAAGAGGGATTTAAATCTCATCATTACAACAGAGCAGCGTTACTTAAAACAAAACACACAAACATAATGTAAAGCAAACTGTACACCCGCTTATACATGAGTAGATACATGACGTGAAATCCATGGAGCAGACATGAAAGAGTTGGGACAGTGGTGGTTTAAACAGTTTGGCTCTGGTTTAGTGATCAGAAGGTCAGGGGTTTGGGCCCCAGCACCACCAAGCTGCCACTGTAACAGTTCCAGGGGGCGCTGTATCCTGGCTGACCTTGCTCTCTGACCCCAGCTTCATAACTGGAAGCTCAGGGACTGTCATATGCCAAAGCACCCAGGCTGCACTCTTCGCTTACATGATGGCAATGTTATGGATCAACCATATGGTACCGGTACCACATAGTGATGAGACACATAGAATAATCTAATTATTCTATTCACAGCTCTTTAACTTACCCACCTACCTGTAAATAGAGTCTGACTCACTCAGAGACATCTCGATCCAGAAGCCTTTGACATTTGTCTCTGTTGATTTCTGCAGACTCCAAAGGCAATACTGCACATGGGACGAGCATGGACACTTCTCTCCTTGTTTAAACCCGCAGCCACTCCAGAGAGCAAGTCAGGGCCAAAGACTCACCTACGCCATCCCATACACCAGTGTTCCTATCTAATGCCTCTTTTCCACTGCATAGTACGGCACGACACGGTTCAGTACAGCTCACTTCGGGTCGGCTCAGTTCGGCTCGGTTTGCGCTTCCACTGCAGTGTAGTAACGCTTTAGAGTGGGCGGGATTATTCACGTGTCGTTATAGTCGCGGCGCCGCTACTGCCGTGACGTCATCGTAAACGCACCACAAACAAACACACAACAATGGAGCATATCGACGGCATGGTGTTCTTCATTCTCGGCATGTGGATGTTTTTAACAGCGAGACGAAGGAGTTTGTTTCAAAAGAGGCTGATGGCAGCCAAAGAAAATTTTTGGTTAATACAAAAAGGTGCGTCCGATCCTTCGCTGGCTGTTTCTAAATATAGCGGTTCTGTTGTGTCTTGTGTCGCAAGTTCAGTGACGCAGTAATGACGATTTTCTCCGGCCAATCAGTGACCAGCGGAGTTTACACGTCACATTTTGGTAACGGTTCGGCGCGCTTGGAACCTCGGCTGAGGTGGTACTAAAAAAAGGACCAGGTACCAGGTACTGTTCCCAGTGGAAAACCCCCCAAAAGTGAGCTGAACTGAACCGTGTCGTGCCGTACTATGCGGTGGAAAAGCGGCATAACTCACTTGTAGAACGACTTTGACACAAACACACTAACGGATTGGGAATGACTGCTGTCTGGCTCACGGATTACATGAATTGTCTGATTTACATTTTTACATTTCTTAAAAATAACTAAATAACTCAGTACTTAAATGGCGGACATGATGCGTTAGATTACTCATTACATTAAAAAAGTAATCCAAGGACTCTAACGCACTACTGTGTAACTTTGTAACGTGTTACACCCAACACTGCTTCTGAGTAAAAAATAAATGAATCAAATTTTAAAATAATAAAAAATAATGCAATGGGGAAGGAAAAGAATTGCACTTGGAATTTTTCAATTGGAAACCACTGAACTGATTGATTGATGGAGAACAAACACGCTAAATTCACCAGAATGATGGAGACGGACAAAACAGATGGCAGTGATGCAGACACAGCTGAAAGTGAAATGCCATGAAATTCTTATGATCGAACCCCTGTCCAGTGTCCACCTCCCCCAGTGTGTGTGTGAGAAGGAGAGACTGGAGTAGGAGCTCAGCTGTGCTGCTCCCCCCTGAAACGCTCTATTCTTATCCCCTTTTCTTCACTTTTAATTATAATTATATTATAATTAATTATATTAATTATAATATTTTGTATTATAATTTTGCCACGCTGAAAGATGACGATAAAGGTTTTGTACTGAACGTTTTTCTCGGCTCTGAGCTCTTTTTTGCCTTGACTATCCGGCGCAAAGCGTCACACCATATTTAATCGACTACTTTCATTTCAAGCACAAGAAAGGCAACAGCAAGGGGCAGCCCAGGTGAGTCAGGTAAACCGCCGTGCCAGGAGGAGCACTCACCTGCTCCTCTGTGTGGCACACGGAGTTTGTGCAGCCCTTCTTCATCCACACAGACACTTTGGAGACGGGCTTAGATTTAGTCCCTTTACAGGAGTTTGATGGAGAGGAACATCCCATTCATAAAAAAATCTAAGACTTTCCACTCCAGAACAAAGACATTCAGCAGCTGAAACAGAAACCCTGGCCATTACTTCAGCAAGCACAGGAGCTTCCCTAATCATTCAATCCTGCAGTCAATTCATCCGTTCCTCACCAGAAAGCCAGACAGGGAAGTAACTGAGAATGACCACGGCATGGTTAGCAGTACTGTATCAGCAGACCGAACAGCCCTGAGTGACGTATCAGAACTAATCATGTAGCTGATGTACTCTGGAGCCAGACCATGTAGGGATTTATATCAATTCTCACATATGACAAATCCTAAAAACAAAAAAAGTATATCCTTTACTGGAACCTCAGCATATGAATTCCCTCCTTATGAATTTACACTTTAACAACTGAAATGTTGCAAGAAATCTGCATCGGCATACAAAGCATTTTCAGCATACAAATGAACAAACCATTCCAAGTCGAACCGAACGCTGGCTGAGCTGCGAGTACGTCCGGGATCCGTTCAAAACATCAGTGGAAAGCCAAGCCAAGCCAGTTTGTGAATTTTATAAAAGAACAGCGAAAGCTGTCAACCAACGATACCAATGTTGCATTTAGCATGCATTCAAAAGTTTTGTGATTTTTCTGCCGTCTTTTTGTAATATTTGTAATATTTTTGGGAGACTGGAATGGATTATCTGCACTTATATTTTTTTAATGAGAAATAGTGAATAAATATAGGGTTATAGAGACGAGTGAGTGAGTTATACAGTTACAGAGCCATTTAGTTGTAGGTTTATCAGTTCCTGTTTAAATTTGGCTTGAGTGAAAAGAGGAGAAGTAATAATCTCTCTATGATTTAATTGGTCTTACTCTCTGAAGGTTGTGAAAGTGGAGGAGAAACAGGACCTGATGATAAATGTGTGAATGTGTGTGATAAAGGAATACACATGACTGATCCAGAGCCAGTTCATACTCACTTCACACACACCACAGAGTTTCTAAGATCACACACTCTCACCTAACACACACGCTACATATTTTTTTGTTTTGTTGTTTGTTTGTTTGTTTGTTTGTTTGTTTGTTTGAGAGGATGAAGTGCATTTATCCTTCGAGTCGGACCACAAAAATGGAACTCCATGAGAGAACAACAAGCTGGTAAACCAGTATTTTCCAGTTTAATGTCAGCAATAACAGATGTGAAGTTGCTCTTTCGTCTTGTCTGTCTGTGTCTTGCTAGACAGCATGTCGATCTTATCCAGACTCGTGCTTGACAAAAGTTAGAGTGAAGCACAACTACTCATTACATTTGATAAACACCAATAAGCAACAGTGTTTGGATTGCAGGTTGAAAATGCATTTTATTTATTTTATTTTTTTTGAATATGCATTCATTTTCAGTTTGCGATGAATAAAGTAGACTATCTATCTATCTATCTATCTATCTATCTATCTATCTATCTATCTATCTATCTATCTATCATCTATCTATCTATCTATCTATCTATCTATCTATCTATCTATCTATCTATCATCTATCTATCTATCTATCTATCTATCTATCTATCTATCTATCTATCTATCTATCTATCTATCTTCACATGCATTAGAATGTGATTGCAGAAGCCCCATCGGGTAGGAATCACTACAGACCATGTGGACGTAACGGTATCCCTATAACCGCGCATAAATTAGCCTGGCTAGTCTGTGTCTCAACGAGTTATGTAACATAGTGGAACTTCAAACTAACTGAAGACGGCTTTCTTAATTAGAACATTTACGGCTTGACTCATGGCGTGAAGCATCACTGCATGGTTACTGCACAGTATCACTATTAAAACACAGAAGCAAATTTCAAGCTCTTGAGTGTTTGCACACATACAGAATGCAAAAGCAGAAAAGTTCCTGTTAACATTGCAGAAAAAAAAATCACTAGAATCCGGATATACACTACCCGTCAAAAGTTTGTACACTCCTTCTCATTCTATGGTCTTTCCTGATTTTATTTTCTTCCTTTATTTAAATTTTTTCTTGATTGATTTTTGATTAAACAGTGACTTTAAAATAATAATTTATCTTAACTGCATGTGGACAATATCAACAGACAGGATGTCTCTCAGTAAATAATAACCCTCAGGTAAGCTGTGCCACTGACTCATGTCATTGAAGCCTCTTAAAGGGCATCTGAGGGAACCGTGTTCATTTGGCCTGATGGAGGTCACACACTCACCAAACACAGACTCTAGTGGTGTCTAAGATCACACACACTCACGTAACACACACACAGTAGTGTCTCAGATCACACACACTCTTACCTTGTACAGTACATTTAGGCATTTGACCTACGCGCTGAACCAGAGCGACTTACATATCTTGTTATACATCTGAGCAGGTGGGGGTTCAGGGCCTCACTCAAGGGTGGTAACTTGGTGGTCATGGGGTTTGAACCTGGGACCTTCCAAACCATAGTCCAATGTCTTTACCACTGAGCTCCCCCAGACATTTGTAGTGTTGCAGATCACACACCTCACCTAAAACATACCTTGAGGTGTCTCAGATCACACATACTCACCTAACATATACTCTGTAGTCGCACATTCCCCAGAAACGGCCCTTCTGTCTGTCACTGAGAAGCTCCATGCTGCTAGTTCAGTTAAACTGTCCTTTGTCCTCATCCTCCTGGACCTCTCAGCTTCATTTGATGCAGTGAACCACAAGATTTTTTTTGTCTAGCCTTGGAATCTGTGGCACAACATGGCAATGCTTTGCTTCTTACCTAGAAGATAGGTCATATGAGGTGACATAGAGGGGATCCACATCTGCCCCATGCAGACTCTCCACTGGTGTCCCACGGGGTTCAGTACTTGGTCCTCTTCTGTTCTCCCGCTATATCCAGGATCTTGTTTAAAGGGGATCCCCACACTAAGGTGTGTAAGGTCATATCATCGCATGGATTTTCCTCCCTTAGACACTTAGGTTTCCACCCGGATCTCAGTGTGTCTGGAAGACATTTCAACCTGGATGGCACCTAATCAGCTGAAACTAAATCTGAGTAAAACTGAATTGCTGTTCATCTCTGCCTACTCATCGCCCAATCAGGACCTTATGATCTTCCTAAACAAAAATCAGATCAATCACAATTTTGGGGTAACTCTGATTATCTGTCATTTTCCCCACACGTTGCTCACTCGCTCTTGTCCATTTCTTCTTTACAACTTCAGAAGAATCCACCCATTTCGCTCCACACAGGTGACTTGTTATTTTAAGACTGGCCTACTGCACCTCTCTCCTGGCAGGTCTGTCTCCATCCACCATTCATCCTCTGCAGTTGATCCAGAATGCAGCTGCACATCTCGTCTTCAACCTTCCCAAGTTCTTCAGCCCACCCACCCCCACCCCCCTCACCCCCACCCACTTTTCCACTCCCTGAACTGGCTTCCTGTAGCTGCTGCATCAAATTCAAAACCCTAATGCTCGCTTACAAAGCTAAAAATGTCCCAGCACCCACCTACCTCTCTGCTCTAACTCACACCACGCCCCGCACTCAGAGATCGAGGAAGACATGCAACTAGACTGTTTTTCTGTTCTGGCACCTTGGTTGTGGAATGAACTTGGTGGAATGAGCCGAGTCACTGGACAGCTTTTAATGGGGACTAAAGACCTATCTGTTTCTTAGACATGCAGGATCACCCCTCCCTCTCAAAAAACCCCTTCCCAACAGTAATTGGGACGAAACTTATACAGTTATTAACTAGTTATTAACCCAGTGTAGGGTTCTAGTCTAATGACAGAAACTTTAAAGCACTTTTGTAAGTCGCTCTGGATAAGAGCTTCTACCACATGCCTAAATGTAATTGTCTCACACACACGCACACACACGCGCACACACACACACACACACACACACACACACACACACACACACACACTCTGTAGTTTCTGTATTGAACATGAGATTTATAATAACCCAATAAATGGCTTTTCTAATTTAACAGCGAAAACACACACACGCACACACACACACACACACACACACACACACACACACACACACACACACACACACACACACACACACACACCTCTCTTCACACACCACAACTGTTTCCAATCATTAGGTTCCTGAATGTCTGCACCCGCAGGCTTTGATTACACCGCGGTGTGTGTGTGTGTGTGTGTGTGTTAAATCAGCTGCTTTATTAAGTTGTTGTTTTAGTTAGAAGCAGAAATTAAATTCTATATTTTTATTGCATCTTAAACCAACAAATGAAATTATTTAAAAAGAACTTCTACAACTCTTAAAGCAATAATTATAGATTTAAAAAGTTTCATATTTATCATTTTCATTTAAATAAAAAGTGATTTTACTAATTTTGAAAATAATCACTTAAATAATATTGTAAATTTGAACCAAAGTTTAATAATAATAATAATAATAATAATAATAATAATAATAATAATAATAATCATAATTTTATGAGGTTAACATAAATTTTATGTAATTCTGTTTCTTTATTTATTCATCTCTTTGTATTAATTTGCTACATTATAATTAATTCCACAGAAACATTTTGTCTTTTAAAAAAACAAACAACAAAACAGAAAGAAATTATAACAAATCAATAAATCCTTAACGTTTAGCGAGTGCAGTATTAAACAATCTGATTAAACACAAATATATCTGAACTAATAAATGTATTATTTTTGTGTTAAATGTCTGTTAAAGTCAGAAATATAATATGTTTAAATAAATAAATAAATAATCTATGATAAAAGTAAAATGTGTTTTATGTAAGTTTAATTCACAGCTGTTGAACATTTCGTGTTCTGTTTAAACAATATATAAATTTACTGCATCATTAGGAAAATGTTCACTTCTGAAATAAAAGAATTTGTAATTAGGTGATGATTATTTCAGGAAAATCCACGATAAAATTATAATAATGAATTTGTTGCTGTATTTGGTTAGTATTCTCTAAAAGCATTAATTACACAACATATCTGGAGTACCAGTGACCCTGAATACTGGATAAAGCATATAGAAGATGAGATGAGAATATATACAGTAAGTAAACAAACAAATAAATACATAGCCACCGCCCTTCCAAGTTTGCTATTAGGAATTAGTTTCTAATTAGTTTAGGTTAATAATAATAATTTTAAACTACATTATTTTACAAGAAACCTAATAATAGTGTAAATGTGTTTATTTATTTTATCATCTGTTCGTTATTCACTCATTCTCTATCGCACTTTATACTGTACAGGGCCACAGGGGGCCTGGAACCTATCCCATGAGCTGGGGTACACATGGTGGCAGTCCATTACAGGACACACACACACACACACACACACACACACACACACTATGGTCAATTTGGGAACGACAGTTAGTCTAATCTGCATGTCTTTGGACTGTGGGAGGAAACCGGAGAACCCGAGGGAAACTTATCAAGCACTGGGAGAACATGCAAACTCCACACACACACACACACACACACACACACACACACACACACACACACACACACACACACACACACACACACAGACCCCGAGGCGGGAATCGAGCCGAAGCTTAAATCTAAACAACAATTGGAAATTTTAATTGCTGAATGTAAGGACAAATGAGGATCATAAATTTGAGGATAATTAAATTATCTACAATATTTATACAACTTTAAGACACATCCTGCTCTCTCTCTCTCTCTCTCTCTCTCACACACACACACACACACCCGACTGACTCACCTGTAGTGCTGAGTTTAGATGTTTTTGTGGTTGCATCCCTCGAGTAGATGATTTAAAGTTCAGTTTATTCATGAAATTCCATGTAAGGTTTGTGTCCCTGTGATGTAATCTACAGAATCCCCAGAATGCACCTTGTTTTAAACACAAGGAGGAAATCAGCTTCAGCATCAAAGTTCACGAGCGTTGATTGATGTTTGCAAAAAATACGACCTTTAGGTTAGCATTGGCGTCGCTAATGAGCTAATTACAATTAAGCACATTTACATTAAGCTTGCTTTTGATTGGTCAGAGCACCGAACCAGGAAGTGGACCGTAGAGTCAGAGGAAGACAGAATTATCAAGATTAGATGAGGAAAGATGTTTTTCAACACTGGACTTGTAATGAGGTGGTCAGGGCGAGGGGCGTGGTTATGATAATAAGGTGAGCTTAGAGCTTGTAGCGTTAATGAGATCTATGAGAGCCAGCGTTGTGCGTCTGGCTGCACAGAGGTGACGAGGTGTTGGAGTTAGTGAGTGGCCGACATGGACCAGGCTCCCTCCATTCTCCACACAGAGAAGGCGTAGCTCAGTCTCTCGTGTGCCAGGTAGTTACAGCTCGCCATCTTGGCGTCCATCTGTCCGTCGTCGCTCTGCAGCACCTGGTAGAGGAAGTCGATGTAGCGCGAGGCGAGTTTGAGGATCTGGATTTTGCTTAGTTTGTCGGATGGCAACGTGGGGATGATCTTCCTGAGCGAGGCGAAGGCATCGTTCAGAGACTGCGTGCGCTGACGTTCCCTCACGTTAGCGATGACCCTCTGAGAGTGAAGATCCTCAAACTGCTGAGCGGGAAGCGGCGACACCGAGCTTACCAACGGCACCAGCGAGGACGAGGAAGGAGATGGAGAATTCTTTTTGGGTCGTTTAGGGATGGATGCTGCTCCGGTTTTATCTTCAGCCAGCAGATCGGCGCCGAGCTCCTTTTTAGGGCTTGTCAGTCGTTTTCGGGTCACGACAACGAGACATTTATTATTGCGGTGTTCCTCGTCCTCGTCTCGGGGAATCACTCCACCTTTGGGAAAATCTCCACAGCTGTTCTCCTCTCTCATGGCAGATGATCTTCTGTCTCTGATCTCCTCTCAGTTCCTCTAGTCCTGATCTACTACTTGTTTTTCCTCTCTATAACTTAAACATTAACAAAATGGTTTCAATTTTTAAAATTTTGAGTTTTACTGTCAGTTCAGAAATTAATAATAAAACAAACACAGTACCTTTGGATTTACTGCCTAAAGTTCTTTCCTGTTGATCCTTCAGTCAGCTTCAGCTTTAACCACCATCTGGTTTCCAGCACATTTATAAAGACCAGCTTGGTTCTAACAGGCTCCGCCCACCTCCATCACTGATTGGACAAATTTAATGACACACCCAGCTCAAAGCATACAAAATGAACGTCAGGACTCGTCTCTGATTGGACGATGGAAATGTTGAGGTGAGATAGAGAATGAAGCTGGAGTGTGCGCCGCATCGCTGTAGGTTCTCCTGAGGTGCTGTGTGTTTTATTAAATCCAGAGCTCACACTTTGAAATCACACAAACACACACACACACACACAGTTCAGAGAATGGTTCACCTTAAAATCTTACGTATTTTCATCAGATTATTATAATATTTAATATTTAAATTATCAGTCAAAGATGAATGAAGAGGACAAGACAAGAAAAGAGATAAAAATATAAAACATTCTTTAATGAGCTTAATTATGGACACACACACACACACACACACACACACACACTGCAAAAAAATTGAATGTAAGCTAGTAAATATATCTTGACTCTAATTATGTTACCTACAATTTCTGAAAAACGATTTTACAACGAACCACACGTGATTGTTTCCAAACAAATTCTTTAAAATTTCCAAACAAAACTTTTTCGTTCTATTTTATTATATTTTTGCCAGTTTTAGGAAATAATTTTCTGAAAGAAGTGAAATTTGAATAAAATTTCATTTGCTTAAAATCCTAATAAACTTTTTTTGGTGTCTTAGTGTTTTTTTTTAACAAATCATAGATAATATATTTGATGACATTTAATAATATTTGGAAATTTCAAAGCACTTGGATAAGAGCATCTGCCACGTCCACACATAAAGCGTAAACCCAGACAGATTTGGGGAGGAGATTAGAACCCTGATTAGAACCCTAGGGTGCTGCACGGGGCTGCGGTGTGTGAAACACCAGACTGAACTTACACACTTTAGTGACACACACACATCACCACCACACTGTCGGAGCCGAGCCTGACATTAACAAATTAAACGATTCTAATTTACTCACTGAACAAAAAGCACTAATATACAGACAGTGTGTGTGTGTATGTGTGTGTGTGTGTGTATGTGTGTGTGTGTATCAGTATAAAATCATTACACATTTCTCAGACATTTATTAGACATATGACGTACAGAAGTGCTTTATTAGTAACATCTTTATTTTGGGACACACACACACACACACACACACACACACACACACACACACACACACACACACACACACACACGTGAGTCTGAGACTATGGTCAGTGTTTGAGAGTTGGCGCTGCAAGAAAACGCACTCTATGTAAAACACACTCTACTCTCCATCAGTCACACATCTCATCTCCAGCCAGAGAAGATCCATGCAGGAGGAAGACGAGGAGTGATGGAGGTCTTCCTCTCACCCCGAGCCTCGGTGTGGCCGGGTGAGCAGAACCAGAGGACCGGAGGGAGCGGGGGCCGAGCGGCGGGCCGAGCGGGGGGTGGTGAGTGCTGAGGGAGGCCGAGGTCTGCTTTTGGGTTTCGTGGGCGAACATCTGATGCAGCAGCTACAGGAAGCCGGAGAAGAGAGCGTAACCATGGGGTTGTGTGGGAGAACGAGGGATCAGTTACAGACGTCAGATGGTGAGCCTGGGCTTTAATTCTGTAAAGCTGCTTTGTGACGATGACCGCTGATAAAAGTAGTAGACGTAAAACTGAATGGAACTGAGATGAATTGAGCAGAAGATGTGGTTTGATCTCGAGAGTCTGGAGAGATGATAAGATCGTGACATGGAGATGAGAGGTCAAGCGTGCACGGCCTGAACGCATCACTGATGTGCAGCTCTGTGTCTTTTATAGGCATTAGACAACACATTTCATTTACTCTTTCTCTCTCTCCTTTAGATCTTCTCCATTTGTGTTTTATTCCTCAATAAACGCCACAGCTGGGAGGAATGTCCGCTCTTGTTCCTGAAGCCTGAAGGACACACGGCATTCATTTTATTAATGTCTAGCAGAAATTGTGTTGATGCGGAGACTCCACTGATCATCTGCTTTATTTTGTGTAAATTTCAGTGCGCAGTCGGACTAGGATCCAATCTTTACTTAGTTTATTTACACAGGATCACAGTGAGTCATCAGAGCTTCCACATGTGGACATCACAGCAGCGCATGATGTGTGTGAGACGTGGACACGGATGGCACAGCGAAACATCTTCTATTTATTTCACTTGATTTCTTTCCCGGTTTCTTTTCTTCTCTCACTGAGGAGGTAAACAAGGAGTGTGAGGATAAGACACCGAGAAATTCATGTTTAATAATTAACTCAATAAAATCTCTGAAACTTTACCTGTTCATGACGGGCTTCAGTGCAATAAAGTTGAGATTGATGTTTTAATGGAAAAAATAATCCAAAGATTTAGTTTAGTTTCAAACTAACATGAATACAGATTCCAGTGCAGATTTAATCTTTTTTTCTATTATCAGAAGAATAGTTTAAAAAAAAAAAAATAGATGTATACGGATTATAAACACACTCTCCATTACATAAACACAACATCCTAATATACTTCACCAAACATATAAATATTAAGCAGTACTGTAGTCTCAGGTGTAATTTACTCTACAGCACGAGCTGGTGCAGGTCAACAGAGTCAACAAGTGTGATAATAAATAACAACAGCAACAATGTCCTGTATGTTAAGGAGAATATTGTAAATACACTCAATAAATAGGGACAGGGCTCAGCTGGTGGTTAAGGTGTTAAAGCCCCAGGCGGGTGAAAGACCCACCAATACAATTAGTTGTTAAGCTGGCAAAAAAAAAAAATCAGGAAATGTAGTAGATAGTATTATTTATTTGTAAATAGTAATATTAACTACTACTTATAAATATAAATTATTTGTAATATTTGAAATAATATTGAACTTATTAATAATAATTAATAATAATAATAACAATACAGGCGGCGCGGTGGTGTAGTGGTTAGCACTGTCGCCTTGCACCTCCAGGGTTCGGGTTTGATTCCCTTCCAGGCTCGATTCCCGTCTCTGTGTGCATGGAGTTTGCATGTTCCCCCCGTGCTTGGTGAGTTTCCTCCGGGTACTCTGGTGTGTGTGTGTGTGTGTGTGTGTGTGTGTGTGTGTGCTGGATTGGCACCCTGTCTACCCTGTCTGTACCCTGCCTCGTGTCCTAAACCTCCGGAATACAGGATGAACCAGTATAGAAGATGAGTGAGTGAGTGAATAATAATACAGGACCAAGAAGCAGAAATAAAATTACTTATAATTAGTGTAGCGTTGCTTGTTACTGGTGGGTTAATAACAGAAACCGGTAGCGGAAAAAAAAACAGTCGTGTTTTTAGTTATTTATTATTTTGAATCAGGGAGCAACTTAGTTTCCAGTAGTTTTGGTGACAGGTGACTATCAGTGTGTGAGGTGTCACTGATCGTTCCTGCAGATCTTTAGGCGATGAAGAGTTAAACAGAAGGTGGAGTGAGAATGCTCTGTACAGGTGGAGAACTGCTTAACTTGGATTAAAGGGAACTTTACAATTGCTTGAAAAAAAATGACACTTTGCTGAGCATTCTTGTTTCTTGTACGATCTCTTATTTAAGAACCTGAACAAAGTGAAATGCTCACTGATGAATTATTCACTGTGTTGATGGTTGAAGTTCCTAGTTTCCTCAGTACTGGTGATCAGAACAATCACACGAACACCAACAGCAACAATGTCCTGTATGTTAATGACAATATTGTAAATACACTGAATAAATAGGGACAGGGCTCACCTGGTGGATAAGGTGTTAAACTAATCAGAGAGTCCCTGATTCGGGCCCCAGGGGGCCCTTGAGCAGGGTGAAGGACCCTGTTGTTCATCTCCACACCCGCGTCACTGGAAGGCCAGTTATTCGTGTTGAGCAAGTGCATGCTGGTAAGAGGAAACAACATTTTAGACATTGCTGAATGTCCCCGGGTTCAGAAACATTCTGCTCAACTCTCAATAACTGCTTCCTCTCAGACAGAAAGTTTCTGATCCACATACAGATGGAAGCAGGAACTTTCAAAGTAATGAGTTTTATCCCTCTACTCTTTGTGTTTTTCAAATTTCCGCCCGCTAAACTGAAGCTGAAGTGCCCTGAATGTCATGCAGACTTTTGCTCTTCATGTTTAAATTTCCTCAAGTTAACTTTAAAGCTGCATAAAAAAACGTCCGTAATGTCAGACAGAGTGCGCATCTGGAGTGCACTTCATTCAAGACAGGAACATCACATTGATCACTGATGGAAATGATTTTGAACTAAAACAGCAGCAGGAGCCGTTGTAAACCGAGTGCATTTCATTTTAATTCAATTCAGTTTTATCTATACGGTGCTTTTAACAATGGACAGCTTTACAGAAGCAAAAAACTCTGGATGTGAATTTTATAATTAAGAAATGTCAACATTCATGACTTTGTCCCTAATAAGCGAGCCAGAAGAAGCTAACGACATGTCAGCTTGAGACGACATGAGAAAGAACCCCGAGAGGAACCAGACTCAACAGGGAACCATCCTGATCTAGGTGATACCAGACAGTGCAGCTGTACAGGAAAGATGTTCTATTTAACATGAAGTCTACTGTGTTGAGGTTACACACACATTTCAGTCCCAAAACTATCAGAGCATCTGCAGTCACACACCGTCACCGTCCTCAAAATAACTTCTCCCCATTTAAACATTGTTTGATAACACCGGCCCAAGGTAATCCAGATGCCATCTGAAGGGCAGTTCTATGACTGTATAGTTTCTAGTGAAGATTGTTCTATGACCCCTAGGAGGAGTGAATAAGTCAGAATAGATGTAGACTTCAGGATCAAATAAATGATGTTGGACAGAACCCTATGTTACATGACTGGAGTGTCCACCAGAGCAAGGACAAAAGACGAGGTCATGTTGAAATCAGCACTGCAATGGTGCAATAGTTTGTCTCTCCATCCATCTCACTCTTCCTCTCTTCCCTCTGTTTGTCCTCTTTTAAGCAGCTCAGCAGCTCCATCTTGTGGTAGTATTTATTACTCTTCCTCTCATTCATAAATTGTCTTAGTAAACTTTCTTTACCTTAATTTCCTATTTCCATCACCTCTGTGTTCACATCATGCAGGACAGGTCATGGTCACATGAATACTGTGGTAAAGAAGGACTTTAAACCACCCTCTAATGTGCTCAGGATCTTCTGTTTAATTCAATTCAATTTTATTTGTATAGCACTTTTAACAATTGACATTGTTGCAAACCAGCTTAACACAATCAAAAGAATTATTTAAGTTTGTATGATGTGAATTATTTCACATTATTTAAGATGTGAATGTGTATGAATCAAAATGATTAGATTGTCCCTGATGAGCAAAAAAAAACTTCCTGAGATGGTAATAGGAAGAAACCTTGAGAGGAACCAGACTCAAGATGGACCGCATCCTCATTTGGGTGATAACGGATAGCAGGGATTGATCTGCATCGTACTGGGTGAGACTGGAGGTTCAGTATAACAGGAGATGTGTTTAAGTTAATATGAATTCCAGTTTGTTATTGGAGGCTCAGGTAGACTGTAGGAAACACCACTCCTGAACTATTGAGTGACTGCAGACTCGAGTCCTCAGAGAAACAGCTGTCTGTATCAGCTGAGGACAGGACAGGACCACACACATCCAAGGCAGACCACACAGGGCATCCATGTGACGAGAAGCAGACCAGAAGCGGGACACCAGGACGAGTCAGACAGGTCCAGAGGGCAGAGGGGGTCTGGATCACTGGCAGCCTAGGAGCGACATGTATAGCTTGACAGAGAGACAGGGAGAGGGAAAGAGAGAAGAAGAAGAAGAGATAGCAGAAGTGAAGGTGAGATACCAGTTAGGTATGGGCACAGTCACTCAATGTATATTTAGTGAATGTATATTTAGTGCAGAGGAGGCACTAAAAGGGGCACTCAAAGAGAGGAGCCAGAAGGAAACACAGACATGGCTCCCTGAGATGTAAAGCGACCAATCAGTTCACCGTCAACAAACCTGAGTGATCAATGAGAGTGAGGAAGGCAGCATCTAAACATACCAGTTCACCATAATACTCTACGTCCATGAGTCCCCCAGATCTGCTCCTTTACCTTATGGCAAATCTATTTATAAAAATGCTTGGCTAAATAAAGAGGTTTTTAGCCTAGACTTAAACACTGAGACTGTGTCTGAGTCCCGAACATTAATTGGAAGACTATTCCATAACTTTGGGGCTGCTGTAGTTTTCATAATACGCAGTACTGATAAGCAGCCTGCATCCTTTGACCGAAGTAGGCGTGGCGGATCGTAAGACACTAGCAGTTCGCTCAGATACTGCGGGGCGAGACCATTTAATGCCTTATATGTCAAGAGTAGTATTTTAAAATCAATGCGAAATTTCACAGGGAGCCAATGCAGTGAAGATAGGATAGGGGTGATGTGCTCATATCTTCTGGTTCTAGTGAGGACTCTCGCTGCTGCATTCTGGACTAGCTGAAGCTTGTTTATGCACCTAACTGAACAACCAGACAGTAAGGCATTACAATAGTCCAACCTAGAAGTGATAAAAGCATGAACTAGTTTTTCTGCATCGTTTAGCGACAATATATTTATTATCTTGGCAATATTTCTGAGGTGAAAGAATGCTATCCTGGTGATATTATCTACATGAGCTTCAAATGAAAGGCTGGAATCTATAATCACGCCGAGGTCTTTTACTGTTGCACTTGATGGAACAGAAATTCAATTCAATTCAATTAAATTTTATTTATATAGCGATTTTAACAATGGTCATTGTCTCAAAGACCATTTAAGTTACAGTGTGATCAAAAAGCTTGCTTCTAGCTGCTTTTTCTCATCTGGTTTTGCTGAGACATATAACTGTGTGTCATCAGCATAACAATGAAAACTAATACCATGCTTACGAATTATGTTGCCCAGAGGAAGCATGTAAAAAGAAAAAAGCAGTGGGCCTAAAACTGAACCCTGTCGAACACCAAACTCCACTTGAGAACATGCAGAACAATCACCATTTTAATCTACAAACAGATAACGATCAGTAAAATAGGATCTGAGCCAGGAGAGGGTGTCAAAAGCAACCCTGCACCACTGAGAGCATCCTGACGGGAAACATTACATCCTGGTCCGGGAACAGCACCATGCAGGACCACAGCCTCTACAGAGGGTGTGGCAATCAGCTGAAAGCTCCATCCGCAACTCTGACCTGCATTCATGTACAGTAACGGTGCTGGACCAAGGCCAGGAAGATTATAAAGAACCTCTGGTATCTGAACAACAGACTGTTCTCTTTGTTAGTCAGGGAAGTGCTTCTGCTCCCTGAAGGCCAACACAGTTAGGAGGATTTCCTGTAAAATCAAATTTTATATTGCAGACAGTCTTAAGAAGCATTTCAGTGAACATTGTACTGTTTATGTTTTTGTGTGAAACTTTAGAATTTGTATTTAAATTGAAAATATAATGTAAATGGCCCTCTCAGATCCTCTAAGGTTTAATGTTTCTTCTAGAAAGTGTTTGTTAGTGTTTATTATCTGTGTCTATTATCAGATAAGCAGCAATAAACATGACCTGATCTCTAAGAGACGCTGCAATAAGGAACCACAGCATTTAGTTAGTCATTAACTTCAGACTATAAAGCTGAAGGACCTTTGGGGTAAGGACAAGTTCGTCACAGCTTTTATACTGACAAAGTAAGAGTTTTTACATTTTATTTAATGCAATTTAGTGTGTGCATGTGTTTGAGAGAATAAGAGAGAGAGAGAGAGTTTAATCTATAAAAAATTTTTATTTACAGTTATTTAGTATTTATTGGGAGCATTTTTATTAAAACTTAAGGAACATCAAGAGAGAGAGAGAGAGAGAGAGAGAGAGAGATTAAATGTTTTCTGAAATAAATCCTGTTTAGAAAAAGTAGACTAAATGTATTAAAATTATTGCTAATCAGTTATTAAGAAAATTAATCATTCCAAACCTTCGGCCACTGCAATTTGCTCTTTCATTTGCAGACACTTTAGCAGCACTTCTGTCTTGTCAGAAATAAATAGGAGCAGTTCACTTACTCAGTATCTAATGTCTAACATAATAAAGCTAATACCATGTTAATGAATAATCTAACTTAACATTTTCGTGCAAAGTGGTCACTACAGTGGACAGCTATTCATGACTTCCATTAACTTCTCAAAAAGGAAAAAGAAAATGAGAACAGGCCAGAACCTTCTTGAAGGCGAAGTGAAGCTGAAAACCCGTTGACCAGGAGACAGCTACTAAGCCAGGTTGTGGGCTCTATGACCCAATTTGTCTCGTTATGCCTGCCAAGCAAAAATGCCTGCCATGCTTTCTTGTCAGGAAGGCATTCCAAGAGTCAGGAAATAAGAGCTTAGCTCAACAAATATGGGACAAGCCACTTTCGAAAAATCTCATAAATTAGGTCATCAAACTCTTCGAGGAGTATGTGCAGCTCAGTCAAGTTAATTTCATAGACGTCTCATGTGAGTTGGCTTCAAAATTGCAGACCTCATCACGAGGGGGGGCATTCCCAAGGATCTCGATGAAGATTCTGTATGGCAGTAGGGACAATTCCTGAGGTATCCAGTAGAAGAGTGGCCAAAGAAATCTGCTGCAGAGATTACTACTGATGCAAGGGAAAAAGTTAATAAACTCCAAAGGAAGACATTCTCAGCTGTTCCGACAAGAGCTCAAACAATGAAGAAACTGAGAAAAAACTGAAGAGGGATTCCACCATTGTTGCTTCTGACCCAAGCAACCATGAAAATCTACAGAAATCTAGATTTGAGGAAAATCTACCAAGGAGAACACCTGATGACATAATTATCAAAAAACTAGTGTACATGGAAAGGTATAGTAACTTAACCAAACTAGTTAGAGTCATTTGTTGGGTGTGGTGTGCCATAAGAAAATGGTTAGGGGTTCAGAGTCAGAACTCAAACGATGGAAAGCAGAAAGTTGCATCGGAAAGATAAACCAGAAAAGCTGTGCTCATAGCAGAAGAGCAAGAGAACGCGCTAAAAGGACTCTTTCTAGCAGCACAGGAAAGTGTGACATTTCTTGACACTACACTAAACAGGCTTACTGTATACAGAGAAGACTCCTAGTATGTGGTGGCAGAATCCAAATCTTTGATGAGAACAAGGTCGCAGTTCCGCAGTTACCTGATAGGGCATGGGTGTCCACATTATTGGCCCAAGAAGCCCACAATGCAAATCATGAGGAGGTAGCAGGTATGCTCCTCAGGATGAAACACAAGGCATGGGTGATTAAAGGTCGGAGACTTGCCAAGAAAGTAGTAGACAGCTGCGTGATTTGCAGAAAAGCCAGGGCAAAGAGGAGTCAGCAAGTTATGGGTGATCTTCCTCCTGAAAGAGCAAAACCAGCTGCGCCCTTCGAATTCACAACTTTAGACTTGTTTGGTTCTTACGAAGTAAGAGATAAAGTCAGAAAAAGAGTACGGTTTAAAGTCTGGGGAATTGTTTTCTGCTGCATGGCGTCCAGAGCTATACACGCTGATGTCGTGAGTGATCAATCTACTGAGGGCTTCCTACTAGCTTATCAGAGATTTACAGCCCTGAGGGGACATCCAAGGAAACTATGGTCCGACCCAGGCTCGAATTTCATTGGGGTTAAACCTGCTCTGGAAGAACTCTACAAGTTCTTGACTGAGCTGCAGAGATCTGAGCTGGAGGGAGAGGCTACCAAGCACGGTACTGAATGGTCCTGGAAAATCCATCCTGCAAGTTCTCCTCACAGGAATGGGGCAGCAGAGGCTGCTATTCGTATTGTAAAGCAGGCCTCTTTATAACTTGGGAGGCAATGGTGTTTTCAAATGGGGTGAGTTTCAAGCCTTTGTTTACATGGCAGCCAATCTAGCAAATGAAAGACCCATAGATGCAAGAACACAGAGTAGAGAGGACTGCATAGAAAACGTCACTCCCAACTCTCTCTTACTCAGAAGGTCAGGACCAAAGGGAGACCCAGGAGATTTTGATTTCGTAGGCTATCCCTACAAAAGATTAAATATTATACAGGAAGTTGCTAAATTCTGGAAGAAATGGAGTCAGTTAGCAGGCCCAAACTTATTTGTGAGAAGTAAGTGGCACACAAAAGACTGGAACATTACTGTGGGGGACATAGTCTAGTTGGCTGAACAAAACTAGCCAGAATGATCAAAGTCAATTCAGACCAGGTGTTGTGGTCTGAATTGACTGTGAATTGACCATGGGTGTTCAGCTATTCAAAAGCAAAGACAACCAGTTTGAGGATGACAAGCAGTGGGCCATTACTTTAAAACTTATCTACACTACTGTTCAAAAGTTATAGAACATTTTCTAACTCCATGATGGTTCCTGATTTTTATTTCTTTCTACATTGTAAAGGAATGCTGAAGGCGTCCAAAAAATGCATGAATCTCCTTTGAACAGTTGATATTGAGATGTTTCTGCTACTTCTGCTCTGTAAAGACTTCATAACGCCTCTAATCTGAGCTGCTGTTAATTGGTCATTTTTCAGGCTGATAACTCTAAATGAACTTCTGGTCTGCAGCAGAGGGAGGTTTTGGTCTCGTCCTCCTGGGACGGCCTTCATGAGAGACAGTTTCATTATGGTGCTGGACGGATTTTGCAAATGCACTTGACACAATACTGTTCTTGCAGGAACTATTACAGAAAGGCCGACCTCTGTGTCTTAAAATAACAACTAACTGTTGTTATTCTTGTTGTTAAGTAATTACCTAATTCCATATGTGTTATTTTATAGTTTTGAAATCCACAGTATTGTTGTAGAATGTAGAAAATAAATCACTAAACAAAAACAAAGAAATTTGCAAGTGACCCCAAACTTTTGAACGGTAGTGTATAAACTGAGAGCAATCACCAATCAGCCACAACATTAAGTTAAGTTAAGCCTTTATTTGCTACATATACTTTATAGCACAGTGAAGTTCCTTCTTCGCATATCAAGAAGCGTAACTGGGGTCAGAGCACAGGGTCAGCCATGAAACAGCGCCCCTGGAGCAGATAGGATTAAGAGCCTTGCTCAAGGGCCCAACAGTGGCAACCTAGTGGAGCTGGGGATTAAACCGCGGATCTTCCAAACAGTAACTCAGTGCCTTAGCCCTCTGAGCCACCACTGCCCCAGACTAATACCACCTAAACAACACTGACTTAAACAATACTGGTTATATCTCAGTAAACTGGTGGCAAGATCAGGGACAACCAAGGCTCACCCATGCCCAGGGGATCAAAGGCCAGCCCGTCCTGTCCAATCCCAAAGAAACCAATGCAGCACAAATCACAAAAAAAGTCAATGCTGGCTGTGATAGAAGGGCACCAGAACACCGAGTGCACCACAACCCACTGCGAGGGGGCCCAGCAGACAACACCGCCTTCAAACTACCCTGATCCCAATCCAATCAAGCCCCATGGGAGGCACTGGACGAACAAGTCTGCTTCAACATTTTGATGCCTGACACCACAGCATCCCTTTTAGGTCCTGTGGAGCCAGGTACCGAAGGTGAACCCAGACACTACAAGGAGAACCTTAAGGAGAACCTTAAAGCCTAGGTGGTTTTAATGTTACTGTGATTAGTGTATAAATAATGAGTGTGACTGGAGTTTCTGTATGATACACAATTCACACAGGACAGAAAAGAGGTACAGTCGAGAGAGAGACAGTATGACTCATAACCCTAACCTATGCACTGATGTTTTTCAGGTTGTGTTTTTTTTCGCTCTGTGTGGGAGTGTGAGTGAGAGTAATGATGAGCGACAGTGAAAACGACAGTGAAATTTCTTTCTCTGTTAAAGTGAGTGCTGGGTTCCCCACAACAGCAGGTATTTATTAGTTGGAAACATCAGTAAATGCATATAGGTGCGTGTGTGTGTGTGTGTGTGTCCTACAGTTCCTCGGCCGTGTCGAGGTGGTGCGTCCAGTGGGAATGGAGATTCTGATGGAGGCTACAGAGTCTGTGCAGGTCCTCACCAGGTGTTTAATATGCAAATTTATGCAGATTTATGTTTAATAAATTACTTGTTGAGGTGTTTTGTCTCTTTTTGCTCTTACAGACAGAAAAGAAGAAAAATAGTAAAGTTCATCTGTTTCTGTCCAGAAGTTCTATTGACATCCTGGAACATAAAACAAAAGTAAAACTCTCTCTCTCTCTCTCTCACACACACACACACACACACACACACACACACACACACACACACACACACACACACACACACACATGTATGAATTCTCATGATTTCCCTCCAGCTGTTACTCAACACTTGCGCTGGGTTTGGATTCCTGTTACTACAGAAGTTCTGGATCTCCCATGCTGTGTGGTGTCGATTATTGTGCAATGTTGGATATGAAGAAATAAGAATAATGTGAATTGTAATGTTAAAAATTGCCCCATGTTGCCCCTAATGGACATTATTGTCCTCTATTGAGGGCAGTATGGGGAAGAATGTGTCCAATAGGGGCAGTTTGTCCATTACTGCTCTCTATTTGAAAATACTGCCCCATACACTACTGCTTCCCAGTGGGCATTACTACTGTTTTTATCCTTCTGGTTCAATACAACATGAATAATATAAAAATACTAAAATATTATAAAATAATTATTCTTAATATTTAAAAATGTTTCAATATCCGTCTGTCTGTCTGTCTGTTTCCATCTCTGTCTCACTCTCTCTCCCTGTCTGACAGTTCATGCTGTACTCCTGCACGCTCTCGTCCGTGTCTTTCTGCGCTGTTCATCAGTCTCAACCCAAAGTGTTTGGCTTCATGGCAAAACACCCAGCGCTGGACTCGCACCACTGCTACATCTTCCAGAGCTCCAAATTTGTGAGTGCGACATGATTATTAGCGCTCAACAGTGGTGTCAAAAGTATTCACATTCATTACTTGAGTAGAAGTATAGATACTAGGGTTCAAAAATACTTCTTTAGAAGTTGAAGTATCAACCCAAGCTTTTTACTTAAGTAAAAGTTTAAAAGTACTGGTTTCAAAACTACTTAAAGTACAAAAGTAAAAGTACCGTGAGGGGCGACAAAAGCATTAAGGTCTCGCATTCTGATCATGTGACCGGGGGGGGGGGGGTGGTGGACATTGTGCGCGTTCTTATCATGCGACCAGGGGTGAGGGGGGGGGTGGGGGGGGTTGCGCGTTCTGATCATAAAAATTGAGTAACGAGGCTATTTTTAAAATGTAAGGAGTAGAAAGTACAGATAATTGCTTAAAAATGTAAGGAGTTGAAGTAAAAAGTCGTCTGAAAAATTATTACTCCAGTAAAGTATAAATACCCAAAATTTCTACTTAAGTAAGGTAACGAGGTATTTGTACTTCGTTACTTGACACCTCTGGCGCTCAAACCTGGATTCCTTCAGCCACACAGGATGCCGGCTAAGCTAGTTAATGGAGCTAATGTTAGTTAATGAACAGATGGATGCCAGGGTACCATTATACTCTGACAGGTTTTATGTGAGGCTGAAATGAGAGAGCAGTGAGGTTTAGTGATGTCATGTGATCTGTTTTCTGATTGGTGAGGCTTACTAACAGGTCAGGGTGGGAGATTAGGTCTAATCTGCATATTCAAACGCTCTCTTTCCTCCTCAGTCTCATCTCCTGGTGTCTGTGATCGCAGACGCGTTCCGGGCCAGCAGACCCTCGGAGAGCGTGAAGGGAAGTCGTGACCTGGTGGTGGAGGCTCTTAGACATAAGGTGAGGAACCACAGCTACGGTACTGTCCTGTTTCAGACCCTTCCCCTTGTCCACTTCCCCTTACACATGTACACTCGACTCACTTTATATTCAGACTCTGAAGTGAATGTTCTGCATCTTCTTCTTTGTCTTTTGGCTGTTCCCTTTCAGGGGTCGCCACAGCGAATCATCTGCCTCCATCTAACCCTATCCTCTGCATCCTCTTCTCTCACACCAACTAACTTCATGTCCTTTCTCACTCCATCCATAAATCTCCTCTTTGGTCTTCCTCTAGACCTCCTGCCTGGCAGTTCCAACCTCAGCATCCTTCTACCGATATATTCACCATCTCTCCTCTGAACATGTCCAAACCACCTCAATCTGGCCTTTCTGACTTTATCTCCAAGACATCTAACATGGGTTGTCCCTCTGATGAACTCATTCTTGATCCTATCCATCCTTGTCACTCTCAAAGAAAACCTCAACATCTTCAGCTCTGCTACCTCCAACTCTGCCTCCTGTCTTTTCTTCAGTGCCTCTGTCTCTAAGCCGTAGAGCATCGCTGGTCTCACCACTGTCCTGTACACCTTTCCTTTCATTCTCGCTGATACTCTTTCATCGCACAACACACCTGACACTTTTCTCCACCCATTCCAACCTGCCTGTACTCGTCTCTTCACCTCCTTTGAACACTCTCCGTTGCTCTCGACCGTTGACCCTAAGTACTTAAAATCCTGCACCTTCTTTACCTCTGCTCCCTGTAGCCTCACTGTTCCTCTTGGGTCCCTCTCATTCACACACATGTATTCCGTCTTGCTGCGGCTAACCTTCATTGCTCTGCTTTCCAGAGCGTACCTCCACCTCTCCAAATTTTCCTCCACCTGTTCCCTGCTCTCGCTACAAAGCACAATGTCATCTGCAAACATCATAGTCCATGGAGACTCCTGTCTAACTTCATCTGTCATCCTGTCCATCACTAGAGCAAACAAAAAGGGGCTTAGAGCCGATCCTTGATGCAGACCCACATCCACCTTGAACTCTTCTGTCACACCTACAGCACATCTTACCACTGTCTTACAACTCTCATACATGTCCTGCACCACTCTAACATACTTCTCTGCCACTCCAGACTTCCTCATACAACACCACAGTTCCTCTCTCGGCACCCTGTCGTACGCTTTCTCTAAATCTACAAAGACACAATCCAACTCTTTATTACCTTCTCTGTACTTCTCCACCAGCATCCTCAAAGCAAACACTTCATCTGATGTACTCTTTCTAGGCATAAAACCATATTGCTGCTCACAAATGCTCACCTCTGCCCTTAACCTAGCTTCCACTACTCTTTCCCACAGCTTCATTGTATGGCTCATTAGCTTTATGCCTCTGTAATTGCCACAGCTCTGCACATCTCCCTTGTTCTTAAAAATCGGCACCAATACACTTCTCCTCCATTCCTCTGGAATCCTCTCACTCTCCAAGATCTCGTTAAACAAACTAGTCAGAAACTCTACTGCCACCTCTCCTAAGCACTTCCATACCTCCACAGGTATGTCATCAGGACCAACAGCCTTTCCACTCTTCATCCTCTTCAACGCCCTTCTCACCTCACTTTTACTAATATTTGCTACTTCCTGCTTCACAACAGTCACCTCTTCTACTCTTTGTTCTCTTTCATTTTCCTCATTCATCAACTCCTCAAAGTACTCCTTCCATCTTCCCATCACCCTCCTGGCATCTGTCAGTACATTTCCATCTCTATCTTTAATCACTCTAACCTGCTGCACATCCTTCCCATCTCTATCTCTTTGCCTCGCCAACCTGTACAGATCCACCTCACCCTCCTTACTGTCCAGCCTAGCATACAAGTCCTCATATGCTCTTTGTTTGGCCTTTGCCACTTCTACCTTCACCGTACGGTGCATCTCCCTGTACTCCTGTCTACTCTCTTCAGTCCTCTCAGTGTCCCACTTCTTCTTGGCTAGCCTCTTTCCCTGTATACACTCCTGGACTTCCTCGTTCCACCACCAAGTCTCCTTGTCCCCTTTTCCCTTACCTGATGATACACCAAGTATCTTCTTACCTGTCTCCCTGATCACATTGGCTTTAGTTGTCCAGTCAACTGAAAGCATCTCCTGACCACCCATAGCTTGTCTGAACTCCTCCCTAAAGACTACACAACATTCTTCCTTTCTCAGCTTCCACCACTTTGTCCTCTGCTCTGCCTTTGTCCTCCTCACCTTCCTCACCACCAGGGTTATTTTACATAATATTTTACATGTTCTGCATGACAGTCAGTAAAAATATGCACTAGTTCATTTTCGAAACAATTTAAACAGTTATTTTTGCAGGTATTCTGTTTACTTCCTGCTTCCTGTCATTTTTTCTTCTAAAAGGTTTATACTGTATGATAACAGTAATATTTATACTGTCAGTAAGAAAAAGTGGTGTTTATGTTTGAAACATATAAATGTTAGTTGGTATAAAATACCTTCAAAGGTGGCTATAAAATAACTGTAAAATAATTGTGATTAGACACAAATAAAAAATTTTATCAATATATGAAGTGAGAGCTTTTATGATTTAGGACCAAATATATTTTACTGTAAACTCTGTTATTATAAATCAATAATCAGCAATACACTCACTGAAAATGCTGTGTGTGTGTGTGTGTGTGTGTGTGTGTGTGTGTGTGTGTATGTGTGTGTGTGTGTGTGTGTTTATTCTATAGAATAAAGTCCTGCAAAGGGAGAATGCAGAACTGAGGAGGAAACTGAAAGAAAATGGAGTAAATGAAGCACACACACACACACACACACACACACACACACACACACACACACACACACACACACACAATTCTATTCTATTTTATATGAACTGTTTTTGTATATTGTTTTTACCAAATGCAAAAACTCCAGATATTACCATAATAATTCTTACATAATTACAACATTTACCAACTTAAATAACACAACTCATCTCTGGCTTGGTTTCGTTCAGATGGACAGCGCTGAGGAAACTGACCAGTCTGATACAGAGCAACCCACATCACGTGGTGTGTACACACACACACACACACACACACACACACACACACACACACACACACACACACACTGTACATATAAATAATTATTGTTGTTATTGTTTTTACAGTAAGATTCAACTCAGGCAGCGACACAGCGGCTTTACTGCGTAACTTCTAACTGTGTGTGTGTGTGTGTGTGTGTGTGTATACTGTATATATATACAGAAATATAAATTTTAGCATTAAACTCACTGCCAGGTGCACACACAGTAACATTCACAGACTGCAAAGTGTGATAAATAACAAATAATTCTTCTTCTACTTATCATTATTATTTTACTTTGTGTATAATCATTATATTACTATATTAATTATTATATGACTTTTACTATTGTATGCATGTGTGTGCGTGTGTGTGTGTGTTCAGTCTAATATACACTGATGCAGTAATAAATATAATTTCTTTGAAATTCATTTATAAAATTAGGCAGAATAAACAGAACTCTATCCTGACTGAACAGGAAACACTTTCATCTTTAATTTTCCTATTTAACAGAAATAAAAGCTGAAACTTGTAGAAAAATATTGAGTTTGGTGAAGTTTGAGAGTAAAATGAGTAAAGTGACTTCAGTGAGTGTGAGGATGGTGTCAGGAAACATAGTAGAGTTTCAGCATTGTGGTGACGATGTGTGTGAGGAGCAACGAGGGAACAAAACTGTAATAAGATCACATGACTGAACAACGAATATACAAAACGAAATTTTATATTATTACAGATTTAACTATTAACTATAAAATTTTCATATATACTCAATCTGATTAACATGATTGTCTCATTGTCATTTTCTGTCCAATAATAATAATAATAATAATAATAATAATAATAGCCAGTTACTTACACTGGTCGATGCTAAAGGAACACACTGATTAAGGGTTTAAAGTGAAATGAAAGAAAGAAAGAAAGACAGTGTAGAGTTTTAAGGTTTTGCATATAAACAAGTCGCTCGGTCAGTCCTGTCGATAAGATTACTGATGCCAGGAGACACACACACACACACACACACACACACACACTGTCTGTCTGAAAGGTTTCTGTTTATTAACAGCCAAAGACAGATTATTATGTTTATCTCTGTATTGATTATCGCCTTAATGTCGGATCCAAGAGCAACAGAGTAGCATTTACTTATTTTATATAAAAAACTCGTGCCTCTGAGTGGCGCAGTGGTAAAGCGCTCGCCCTATCATCCGGAGATCGCTGGTTCGAACCCCTGGTGATGCTGTCACAGCCGGAGGTCTAGAGAGAGCTGATTGGCCGAGCTCTCTCAGAGGGGAGGGATGAGAGGTACTTGAGGGAGGGAGGGAGAGGATTTCACAGTCCTCCGAGTGTGTTACTCCGCCCCTAATGGTGCGTGAGCGAGCAGTTCGAAAAGAGGGAGGAATTGGCCACAACTAAATTAGGGGAGAAAACTGAAAAAACTCTTACAGAAAGAAAGTAAAGACCAGAGAGTTTAGACCTTCCCCAACCCCCCAAAATCTCCATCTTAAATAACTCATTCGTTTAGTAAGATGTTGTTGTTGTTTTAAACAAACAAAAAAAAAAACATTATTTTCACAACGCCTCAGCCTTACACATTAGTGTTGAGTCGTTCATGATCGATTGGTTCTTTTTGAATGAGTCTTTAACGTGACTCAGATGAATGAGTCGTCTTGGAGAGTGATTCGGACATGCTCCACTGGGCGCGCATGCGCAAAGCATCGCAAAATCCCCGTAGGTTCATTCATTCATCTTCTATACCGCTTTATCCTGTATTTAGGGTCGCGGGGACCTGGAGCCTATCCCAGGAGACTCAGGGCATGAGACAGGGTACACCCTGGACAGCGTGCCAATCCATCGCAGAGCACACACACACTCACACACACACTATGGTCAATTTAGGAACGCCAATTAGCCTAATCTGCATGTCTTTGGACTGTGGGAGGAAACCAGAATACCCGGAGGAAACCCACCAAGCACGGCGAGAACATGCAAACTCGGAGACGGGAATCGAACCCAGCCGGGGAATCGAACCCGGACCCTGGAGGTGCAATACGACAGTCCTAACCACCGCCCAAACCCCTTCCCCCCCAAGCCCCCCCCCCCCCCCCGTAGGTTATGTTCAGGAAACAGAAATGAGTTACCTCAGAGTCTTTGGTCCGAATCATTCGTTTTTTAGACACGTGACTCCCATAGACGCTATGCAGTGCAATAGATAAAAAAGAACAAACGACTTGAACGATCTGAAGATATGATGGTGAGCTGCTCATTCTGTTTATTATAATCAGTGGCGGTTTTAGGCATGGGCAAAGTGGGCAGCCGCCCAGGGCGGCATTTTTTTATGTCACGTGGGGGAACCTGGAGTAAAAAATAATAATCTGTGCCGCTAAGCGGTTTTCTATTATCTGTGATATCTGCGCCCGCGCCGCCCATGAATGAGCTGCACAGTAGCTGAGCGAGCAGAGAAGACGGGGTGGGGGGGGGCGGTGTTGGGGTGGATGAGCGGAGAGGGGAGCGGATGACAGGGGGCAAGTGGTGCTCGCTGCAGAGCCAAATGGGAGGAGCTGGAGCTCCAGCTCCCCCTCGCTAGATCTAGTGGGCGGGGCTTGAGACGAGCTCTAGCTCCCCCTCGCTAGATCTAGTGGGCGGGGCTTGAGACGCTATCAAGCGCCACCAAGTGGATGTTAATGTCAGTGCAGGTTCAACCATAACGGAAGTAAATGCTTATCTTTCTCTAATATTTGTCAAGATTAGGATTTATTCTTTTCAGCATGGCCAGTACCATTTTTGTGACTAACGGCAATACGTAAATATTTTAGTAATGCTTTATTGCCCACAAATAGTGTAGTTTTACGCAAATACTTGATACGAACATTACTCACACTATATATGTGTGTGTTTCTAATAACTTTCTAAACGTTGTATTTATGTAAGCTTGTCTTATTTACTACTTATAAGGATGAATAGTTTCCTCACTTTTTAAGTCGCTTTGGATAAAACCGTTTGCTAACTATCTGTGCACCCCTCTTTAATTCATCAACTATTCTAAAGCATCTGGGCCCGGTTTCTCGATAACGCACACTATTCGCGCGCTAAGAAGACTCTTAAGATATATCTTACGTTAAGTGATAACTTTTCTAAGTGTATTTCTCGAACTGTCTCTTAGGAGTCTTCTTAAGTCGCTGCCTCTTACGTCCGACATTACGCGGCGCTGTCTACAGTGAAGGTCCTGAATTAGCGGACATCGGTGGCTCAGGAATCGATTTTTCACTCCTTTTGCATGACAGTTTTAAGAAAGACGGCACTTTCTATGCAAATTAAACATTGCACTAAATTCTTTTAATAGCGTTTATTTCGACATGTGTTAACTTAACAATAACATGCCATAATAGACAAATATATAAATTAATATTAATTAATATAATAATATAATATATAATATTTTCATGTAACCTGTGGCGGTGAAACGAACCGGGTTTACAATCATAGTTGATGGACAAACAGCTGATACACTCTTCACCAGCTTCAGAAACAATGTGAAGTGTCAGTTGTTGGGGTTGTATGAATGGAATGAATACGATGAGATGACAGAGTGGAGGTTTAATACCCCTATCTCACACGCGGGGCCGTGAGTGCGGTTCATTATGATTCGGCGCGAGTTTTGGTGCTGTTATTACGTTTCCATTTTACCACGCAAAAAAAATAAACATGTTTAACATGTGGAAGCTCGCGGACCTTGTAGTTCTTCGCGGACCGTCGGGCGCCGGTCACTCGAGGCGGATCACGGTGTCTAATACCCCTCTCTCACCTGTGTGGTGCCTAATACCCCTCGCTCACCTGTGTGGCCGGACTCATCTCCGTGAGCTGCTGCGATTGCCCACGACGTTCCTTTAACGTTCTGCGAAGTTCTACAAAGTCTGCAAGCTTCCGTGAGGACCAGCAAAAATTAAACGTTTAATTTTTCACGCGGAAAGATGGAAACGTAATCACAGCGCAAAAACTCGGGGTGAATCATGATCAAGCCTACGGCCACAGCGCGAGCCCGTGCAGGTGAGATAGGGGTATAACACACCGCATCTCACACCGAGTCAAACCGCATACTGTAAGTGAGTACTGTAGGGGTATTAAACATTACAATCACCCAGAAACATGAATGGATGCGGGGTTTGAATCTCCCAAGGTTATTTTCTCATTTAACTAAATCAAATTTCATAAAAATAAAACGTGTCAAAAGAAAAACTCATAAAGTCATGGATAATGGCTAATGATCAATGAAACATATTTTAAACAAAAAGCAGCGAGCAGCTGGACATCGGGACAGGGAGTGTACAGTAAGTACATTAAGTACAGTACAGTAAGTACAGTAAGTACGACGCGTTGGTCTGGCACGCGCAGGTCTGAGCAGCTCAAGAAGCTCCATAATCTGTTGCCTTGGAAGGCAAAACTTTTATTTATATATATATTTTAAATAACGACCACGGGGAAAATATGAAAAGGGCTGAAGTTTTGTCTAAAGGAAACATGTACATGACCCACACGGCTCCACGGACCGCGCCGTCTTCAGTTTAACACAACACCACGCTGTATCGCTGCCTAATTTTTCGCCACCTGTTTAATATTAATTGTGATTGGCAATTTTAATGCGTTAGTCACATTATGAAATAGGCTAATTAAAAGGCACTCTATTAGTTCTGATATCAAATAAAATAAAATTCTTAAACAGGTCTACAGTATATTCCATCATTAATACGACTTTGATAACGTGCCATAATGTGTTTGCATACACCGCTGATTTATAAAGACTGCTGCTCAGTGGCGGCCACTAGTGTCTAGAGCTGAAACTAGGCTAAGTATGAGTTAAGGTTGGTCCAGACCAACCTTACGAACGTCTGACGTAGCTAAGAGATACTTAGCGTAAGAACGTTTCGGGAAATGCGCCATTAAGTTAAGAGAGAGGTTAAGGTACAACTTAAGAACTACTTAGAGATAAGAAGCTTTCGAGAAACCGGGCCCTGATTAATAATGTAATAAATAATGAAGTTTATTTAAATTGAATTTTGACTATAATTTTAAACAGACTCCACCTTTATGTGATAGGCTACACATTATGCTATTTTTTACGTTTTATTATTATTATTTTAAATGGAAATAAGTGACCAACTTCATTTAATGGTCACAAACTCCACTGTCCTACAAGTTTTTTGCTGGATTTATTTGTTTCTGTTAACCTAAAACAGGAAAATGTGCATCTAAACACAAAATAAATCTTAAATTTAGATAAAATGTCATAATAAGAATCATAAAATTATAAATATATTTCGAGAACACAACACTTCTTTTCACACAAGATTTTAATGGTATAACAATATATTAAAATAAATAAATATATTTCAAAAACACAACACAAAAATCAATATTTACATTACAGTACCCCACTAGTACATTCACAAGTGAGGGTTGTGTAAACAAGACACATGGATGTCTCTTTTGTCTCGTACTTCCTGCAAGAAAATGTCCATGTCCTCAACTCTCTGAAAAGTAAAAAGAAAGGGAGCCCAAATTTCTTCTTCATCCCTTTCACCTTCATCAAACATTGTGTTTAGGAACAAGTCTCGCATTGTGATAGCCAACAATGCATCTTCCTCCTTCATCTTCAGGATCTTTGGCTGTTCAATTTTCCCAGCAAATTGGTGTTGGTTCTCCTCCACCCACTTACAGGCCAGCAAAATGTTTTTCATCACCGCTGAGTCCTGTGTGCAAGATAAGGATTCCAATAATAATGTAATTAGTGAAGTTCTGCTTATAAACACCTATATAAAACAGAAAAGGTAAATGCATAAACGATTTAAGCAATACATAAACATTGTGTCTACATACATAGATTCCTGTGGTTGGGGTGATCTCCATGCTATCTGACTCAGCTGGAGTGACTTCCATCATGTCATCCGCTTTGCTGTAATAACGTCTACCCTTTGCCTATGTCTTCGGTTGATATGAACCAGCAAGTTCCTTTGATTTATTTTAATGCCACAGTGTGTGCAAGTCACCCTGACTTGCTGCCGGACGCGTACTCTTTTTGCTGACGATGCTGGAGGTGGTCCTGGTGCTGCTGATGGAGGTGGTGCCACTGACGCTGGGGATGGTGGTGGTGGCGCTGATGCTGGGGATGGTGCTGCTGATGCTGGAGATGGTGGTGGTGCTGCTGATGGTGGTTGTCCCGATTCAAAATTTTTACACATTTTAAAATGTGTAATAAGACTGTCACGTCTAATTACTGTTGATGTACAGTAACAGCAGTGAAAATGTGGTGATTGCCTGCCCTTTAGACCACACTTGATGATGACAAAATCTAAAACATAGAAAGAATAAAATTAGCACAATTGTTTCATTTACATGTTTAATACAATGCATTGCCTATGCTGAGGTTTTGTGGTGAAACACTTTGCTCAAGAGCACAACAACATTAAGATCATTTTTTTATATATTGTTTTACCACACTGCCACCAAACACCAAGGCCAGTGTAGGTGAAGGTTTTGTTCTGTCCAAGCAGAACACATGAAGTTCTACCAAATAAAGCCCTGATTTAAAAACTATTAGCTAAACATGCAACTACTCAGCTGGAACAAATGCCTGACAGACTCTACACCAGCCCTTGCAGCCTGATTGCCACGTAAAGAGTATTTATATGCATGTTATTAATATTTATAATGATTGAAATTAAGTAATGTAATACAGAAAATCTATTAAAATTTTTTTTTTAAACATAAGTATGTGAAATTCAAAATTCCCAAAAGTTTCACAACAGGAGAACATATTAAATGAACAATATATTTAAGATTTAAATGCTAGGAAGAAATGACAATGCAAAAACTTAAAGGTTCAACAAGCATGATGTGTTTCTCACACGCACAGTACTACAATTAAAATTATTCACAACACACATACCTTCTTCTTGAACTGCATTTCGCATGTGATTTGCTACATGATTCCGGAGCTCATGCAAATGGTTATAAACCGATTTACAGTAGGTACAGTGGTATTTTTGGCAGCATACTGTGCATCTATGGATAGACAGCAGGGGATCCTGTCCTCGCAAAAGTATTGTCTGATGCATCTGTACAGGTTAATCTGAAAAAAAAAAAAAAAAGATTATATATAAACACTACTATAAAGTTTTTCTGAAATTACGTAGTAGGAGAGGCGAGTTGCTCGGTCTGTCCGCTGTGCTTCGGTAAGCTTCTCTGGCACCAGGAGAGATTCAGTCAAACACACACACACACGTTGTCCGTCAGAAATGTCTCTGTTTATTAACAGCAAAAGATGGGGTTTATATATATTTGACCAACCGCCTGGGCTATAGACATATGTTACTACAAAGAGCATGAACCATTGTAAATGTCCTGGTGAGATCCTGAAGAATCAAAGGAGAGGAAGATAGAGGTGTCCATGCAGAGACAGATCACAAGATGTTGGCTCGAGTTAGGGGGAGAGGGGGAAGGAGACAGAGGAGGAGAGAGACATGAAGAGAGAATGGGAAGGTGAGCGTGGGAGCGTTCACACCTTAAAGAGCTGATGTAAGAGGAGACAGGAAGATAGCAACAGGAAAGATTTAACACGTGCTACTACACATGCAAAAATGTAGCATGGGAGATGGGAGAATGCTAGCATTAGTTACGCGGAAAAAAACAACAACTAATTAACGTTTCTGTTCAAGGGTGTGAAAACATAGCAACCATAGTCATGTCGAGACAGCGATAAATGTAAGATATACATTTTATATACATTTCAATGTAAAATTTTTCTTTAAAGTACAGTTTTCTTACCGTGCGATACAGGTACATCTAGTTCGAACGGACTCTAACTGTGCGGCGATCTACCTGGCCCAATGATGTCTGAAGCCCCGCCCACTAGATCTAGCGAGGGGGAGCTGGAGCTCCAGCTCCTCCCATTTGGCTCTGCAGCGAGCACCCTCTCACAGGGGGCGGGGGGCGCAGAGCACAGTTCACCTCTCCCAAATGAAGCGGACAAGAAGGGGGCTAGGGCTCTACCTGACTTTCTTAAATAACGCACAAATAACGCACGTTTCATTTAAAATATTATAAACACACACCGATAATTTGCACTTTTTTCATTTATTTAATTGTGTGAAATGGCAAATAAAAATAGATAATAAAAACGATTATGATGTGGAGGTGAATTGGTTTAATCTTGACTTCTGTTCGTGAGTGACAGCGTTTGGGGAAATCTGCTGATTGTCGAATCGTCGAGAGTAACACAGCGATGGAGAGAAAAAGGCCAAAGCTGTCAGGGGCCCAATTTAGAAAAAAAAGAAAAGAAGATGAGGAGAAACGTATAAAAGATAAAGGTATATAACAATGTTCTCTCTGTTTGATTAAGTTATTCATGGCATCATGTTAATTAGTGGTATAACGTTAACTCTTAGGTTTGTTAGCCTTCTTGCTTATGATGCTTGCTATGCTTACCTTGTTAAAACACACACACACTCACACACACACCACACACACACACACACAATAAAAGCCTAATTTACAAACCATCACAGAAATTCTAAGACTGTTGCAAGTACAGTTATTTATTTCCATTGTTTATTATGTTTATAATGTTGGCTATAGCGGGCGGCGCAGTGGTGTAGTGGTTAGCACTGTTGCCTTGCACCTCCAGGGTCTGGGTTCGATTCCCCGGCCAGGCTCGATTCCCGTCTCTGTGTGCATGGAGTTTGCATGTTCTCCCCGTGCTTGGTGGGTTTCCTCCGGGTACTCCGGTTTCCTCCCACAGTCCAAAGACATGCAGGTTAGGCTAATTGGCGTTCCCAAAATTGCCCGTAGTGTGTGTGAGTGTGTGTATGTGTGTGTGCCCTGTGATGGATTGGCACCCTGTCCAGGGTGTACCCCGCCTAGTGCCCTAAGTCTCCTGGGATAGGCTCCAGGCCCCCCGCGACCCTGAACACAGGATTAAGCGGTATAGAAGATGAATGAATGAATGTTGGCTATAGCCGATATATTTACGATATATTTACAGTATACTGTAAATAGCCAGGTTAATTTACATATGTGTAGATAGTTTAAAAGACATTTTCCATTTGCTATAACTCTGTTACGTGACAAAGCATATAATTTGAGGCAGTAAATTAACCAAGGAGCTAATTGTTCCTCCCTTAGATTAGATTATATTAGATTAATAAAGTGTCTAATGACTGCCATCAAAAACCATGAGCCTCTTTGAGCTTCTCACTTTTCTGCACGATAAGGATCTATCTGAGATCTACCCCAACTTTTGGACTGCTCTCAGGGTTGCACTTACATTGCCAGTGACTGTAGCTCAAGCAGAGAGGAGCTTTTCCAAACTCAGGTTAATCAAGACATACCTGAGGTCAACCATGTCTCAGGAACGGCTCACTGGCCTCGCTGTCATAAGCAGAAATCATGCAATAGGGGAGCAGATCTCATATGAGGCCATTATTGATGACTTTACATCTAGAAAGGCCAGAAAAGTCAGATTTTAGTTTCAGTTTGTGGTTTCTGTTCTGCAGTGAAGTAATATTTGTTTGTACACAGTATATTTATTAAAGTTATGAGTAGTTTAATAAAACGTGTGGCGCCGGGAGGGAGTCCCACCCAGGGAGCGATTCAGAGTAGAACCGCCACTGATTATAATATGTTATAATAGCTGCGTTGTAATATTTTCATTACTGGAACTCTAGACAAAATGTGTGTATGTAGACGTGTTGGGGGTCTGTATATTGAAAATGTATAATTTTATTTAATTTCTGATCAAAAGAACCAAATGAACTAAATGACTCAAAATAAGATTCGTTCATTTTGATGAACGAGATTCAAAGAACCGAGTCACTAAAATGATTCAAACTTCCCATCAGTATCTCAGAGGTTTCTCACACGGGGCGCATGCGCAGTGTGTGTGTCTGGTGTTACCGATCCGGTCCAGAGGGGGCAGTAAAAGGCGCAGGTTCTCTCTTACACACACACACACACACGCGCGCGCGCGCATACCTTCACTTGGGCGCAACAGAAATGTTAATGCGGAGAAGAAGAAGAGGAGGCGCGAGAGCAGCGTGTTTATATTAATGTGTTTTTATTAGGCGTTTAACAGGTAAGAACTCGGTTTATCTCTAAACTAAACTCTCTAAACTACACACCGATTAAACACCGTCATCACCAAGACTGTTAATAACCTGAGCAGTAACTCAGGACAGTAAAGTGCTTCAGACTTCCCAGTACAGCCGGGGGGGGCAAAAAGTTATGCGAATGACAAAAATATTAATTTTCACAAAGTCTGCAGCTTAAATGTTTTAAGATCTCTGTCAGATTTTACTGTAGTATAACTGAAGTCTAATTAAATGTCAATTTTGTTACACACACACACACACACACACACACACACACCTAGGTCACCTAAATGATCTAAATTCTTTAAAAATAATATAGTGTTCAAATAAAGAGTATAAAATATGAAAAAAAAAAGAAAAATATACAAATACAGAAACCTTTCTGCTGTTTAAATCATATACAAGTAATAAAATTACACAAGTGTTAAAGGCTTTTATTGACAATGACATTAAGTTTAAGAGTCAGTATTTAAAGTGTTGATCTTCTGTTCCACACCCTGACTGATCACAGTCCATTCTTACATAATCAACACATGGAGTTTGTGTGTTTTTATTTGTCCACTCGTCTCTCTAGGATTGACCTCAAGTTCCCAATGGGATTGTGGTCTGGGGAGTTTCCTAGACATGGACACAAAATGTCCACGTTTTGTTTCCTGAGACACTTGGTTATGACTTTTGCCTCATGGTGAGGAGCTCCATCATGCTGTAAAATACATTGTTCATCAACAAACTGTTCTTGGATGGTTGGGAGAAGTTGTTCTCGGAGGATGTTTTTGTAACACTCGTTATTCATGGCCGAGACACGACTGACTGAGACACGACCTCACGCATGACTGGTCTCGGGAGGCTTTATTGTCGATGTGACAGGACTGGTAGCGCACATCTTCACATTTATTCATTACAAGAAGGGCAGCAAAGAAGCCAGTTCTCTCCAGGGACAGAGTGATGTTCTGCACTAGGTACACGGACAGGACTGCTGAGGGGGCGGGGCTAAAGTCATTCACTCTGATCAATCCCCTTTCCCATTGTTTGTGATATCCAGAAAAAAAGCTCGTCTGTAGAAGAACAGCTGCCATCAGTCCTGTGTCCAGTAAAGCATCCTGGGACCGTTCATGATCTATGTACACTGAAACAGCAGACTTTAAAATTAATATTTGTGTCATTCTCAAAACATTTGGCCCTGGCTGTATATCCAGCTCCTGTAGGGAAACATCTGAGACTGAAACATAGTGACAATAATGTAGTGTTGGACTTCTGTGTTGTTGGAATAATTAAAAGACAAAAATAAAAAAAAAATCAATAAGAAGAGTAGTATGGAATAAGGAACACTACCTGCTCTCTTCACCAGGCTCCAGGGGGTCAGGCTCCGGGGGGTCAGGCACACGGCCTGTTGAGGGAACAAAAACTGCCGTTAACTTCATTAAGGGAACTGGACATTAGGGCTGCACGATATTAGGAAAATATGCGATATTGTTGTTGAATATTGCGATAACGATATTTCTTGCGATATAACATTTCCCTAGAGAAATGCATTTTTAAAATTATTATTGCCTATTTTTTAAAATTATTTATTTATTTATTTATATGTAATGATGATACTAAAATAAACAGGTAATAGATATTCGTCTGATGTAATTAAATCTAATTCAGGCTAAAAAGAAACTATATGTCAAGGAAGTTGCAAATATTTAGACTTAAACACTATGAATGACTTAAACCCCTCAGCAGATATTCTGACTTCTGGTTTGCTGTTACTATAAACCTGCCAACACAATATGAATTACTTTCAAACATTACTGTTTATTTACATGTAACCGTGTAACACTCATCAATAGTGTCTTACAACAAGAGCATCTTTTAAACATAATATTCTCTTTGGCTTGCCTGATTTTTTTTTTTTAATAAAAATAAATATTATTAAACAAAAATTAAATTAAAAAAATACTATTTGTCACGCACACACGCACACACACACACACACACTCGCTCCGCGACCGGCACTAGGACCCAGAAGTAATGCGGGCGCGAACCCGGAAGTATAAGAGGAGTAAACAAACCACCACATACAGCTGAGTCACTGAGTTCGCCATGTCGGTTCAGATTCGAGTGTGTGTTTATAGGACGCGGGTTATAAATGTGTGTTTCCGTTGCTCCCCTTCTGTGAGAGTCCTTAAACTAATTCGCTTGTTTTTCCTGCCTACTCGCTTGCTTCTGCGTTTGGGTTTACCGTCTATAAAAGGCTAACGGCTAATCGCGGCTAACGGCTAATCGCGGCTAACGGCTAATCGCGGCTAACGGCTAATCGCGGCTAACGGCTAATCGCTAAATCTTCTGATCATCCGGGGTTAGTTTGCGACAGAATGAAGTATATATATAAAGATATAAGCGGGTATAAACATAGTAAGGGCACGTCTGATTGGTCAAATTTGGACACACAAATGCTTGGCAAATGAAGTATTTATCGCAACTCCTTGCGATATGGTTATCGCGCATGCCATTATCGCGATAACGATATTTTTTCGATATATCGTGCAGCCCTACTGGACATGTGACCAAATAAACAGTTTGAACTACTCTGAGACCCGAGTGTTCACCTGCTGTGTAATAGTGTAAATCCCGCCCCTGACAGGTGTACTGGGACCAAGTGTTCAGTGTTCATCACTTCTTCTGGAAGTTGGTTTTATGTGAAGGCAGTTATTTGTGTGTGTGTATATGTATGTATATATATTTATATATATGTGTGTGTGTGTTTGTGTTAAGGTTGGGGCTAATGGGCTCATTGTGTTCTCAGCCCTGCGGTTCGGTGGGCGGAGTCAGGAAGATGCGCAGTGCGGACGGTCTGGTGGAGCGAGTGGATGACGACTCTCTGGATGGACGGGACAGACAGGAGGACATCGCCAGGTTCCCGTATGTGGAGTTCACGGGCAGAGACAGTATCACTTGTCCCACCTGCCAGGGCTCCGGACGCATCCCGTCAGGTGAGTCTCACCTTCCTGCTCTGATCCCTCCTCCTGCAGCATGGGCTTGAACCCAAAACATGAAAGTACATTACAGTGACATTAAATCACATAATCTCCATAAAAGCAGCAAAACTAAACAACTAAAGATATGATTCTGTAGTGAAACAGCAGCCAATCAGAGCGCAGCAAAGTTAATATTACAACAAACTACAAATATCACATTGTAGTCAAAACCAGTCACATGACCTGTCACATGACCTCTTATGCTATACCAAGTTTTAAATGTTGGTGTATGGAATAAATATCAGAACAGCCTGAGTGTACACACACACACACACACACACACACACACACACACACACACAGATCAGTTACTGAGCTGTCAGTCTTGACCGTATTGCGAGGTGTGTGTGTGCGTGTGTGAGGGAGAGAGACCCATTTTTTTTTGCCCTTTTTCAACAGATCAGGTGAATGAGTTGGTGGCATTGATTCCCTACAGTGACCAGAGACTACAGCCACAAAGAACGTGAGACACACACACACACACACACACACACACACACACACACACACACACACACACACAAGCCTTTCTGTGTAGATACAAGTATAATCTATCGGTGTGTGTTTTATGTATAAACTCACTGAGATAAAACCTTGAGAGGAACAGATGAGTCATTCAGCACTTTCTCAGTTCTTCATGGGTTGGATTTCACAAGATGTTGGAAATATTGTTTTGAGGTTCTGGTCCATGTTGGTTGCATCATGCAGTTCCTGCAGATCTTTCTCAGTCCATTCTCATGCTGCGACTCTGCTGTTCTACCACGTCCCAGCAGCACTCTACTAGTTTCAGACTCCCAGGTCTGGTGATCTGGTGCACTATGACTGTAAAGCTCATACAAGCTACAGGCATTATCAATCCCAATGTATGACCAGCAGAACTCTGGATTCATCAGCCCAGGATTAATCAACCTAACCCTAACCCTCCAGTCCTCAGCAGCCCAGTGTGTCTCTGACAGAAGTGGACCCTGATGTCAAGGTTTGTTGTGTTATGTGCTCTGAGTGTGTCACAGTTTTACAGACTGGTTATCAGTTACAGCAGCCTTTGTGTCAACATCCGTTATAAACCTTGGTGTTAAAATGGACCCTCATTTGACGTATGAGGCTCGTGTCAAACACCTGTGTAGAACGTCTTATTTCCACCTCAGGAATATAACAAAACTGCGTCCAGCACTCACGTTTGCTGATACACAAAAAGTTAGTCCATGCGTTTGTCTCCTCCAGGCTGGACTTCAAAAGCTGCAGTATATTCAGAAGAGTTCTGCTAGGATCCTGATGAGAGGGCGTAAATATGACCATATTACACCCATTCTTAAATCTCTTCACTGGCTCCCTGTTTCATTTAGAATTGATTACAAGATTGCCCTTCTTACCCACCAGTGTATTTATGGAGATGCCCCTCCCTACCTCAAAGACCTTATTTCCCCACATACGTCCACACGCAGCCTCCGCTCTGTATCAGTACATCTTTTGAAACCTCCTAAGACTAAACTTCATACCATGGGAGATGGGGCTTTTTGCTCAGCTGCACCTGTGGAACGTTCTCCCGGAGTATCTGAGGACGCCACAGACTGTTGATGCTTTTAAATCTGGTCTTAAATGATGCTTTTAAATCTGGTCTGATCTTTTTATCAGAGCTTTCGGGTCGAATTAATTTTGTAGCACTTTGAGATTTGTTTCAGATATAAAGTGCATTATAAATAAAATGTATTATTATTATTCTGTCACCTCGAAGCTGTCTAACTCTTCTCATCTGATCTCTCTGCGAGGTTTCTGGTGATTATTACCGGAAACTTCTGTCCCGTATCGACGTGACTTTATTCACTGCTGTCACATGGTCAGAGGATTAGATCATTTTATGAATGAATACATGTACAGGTGTTCCTAATATAGTGCTTAATACATGCATTCAGTAATCATTAAAATACATTTTCATCTTGAAATGTGAAAGAAAACAGGAAATGTGTTTTAGTTAACATGAACTCCAATGTAAGTGACACTGTTTGGATTAAATGGTGTTTAAAGCATCTTCGTGGATTCATTCTGGATCAGGTGCAGGTGCGGACAGGAGCCCAGAGGAGCAGACCTGCGGGACAGAGGTGCAGGAGTCCGCTCTCGAAATAACCAGCGTCTGAGTGGAGAGAGACGGGAGAAGCCTTCTGGTTCGGTAGAGAAGGAAGTGAGATGAGTGTGTCAGGGTTAGACATGTGAGAGACAGACAGATGTCAATCATTACAGTACCTGCTGGTTTGCTCCGCCCATGCTCTGTCCACTGATGCTTGACCACGCCCCCTGAGCCACAAGAGCATTCATTAGTTAAAGTTATCAGTCATAGTGTAACTCGAACCCCATAACTGTACAGAGCAATGATGAGATCAGGGACGATCTGATGATTCTGATTCATACACATTCACATTCCATACAAACTTAAATAATTCTTTTGATTGTGTAAAGCTGCTTTGCGACAATGACAATTGTTAAAAGCGCTATGCAAATAAAATTTAATTGAATTGTTTAATGTGTGTGTGTGTGTGTGTGTGTGTGTGTGTGTGTGTGTGTGTGTGTGTACAGAAAGCAGTATGTGGGTCTGTCTGTGATTGTGTGTTTGTTCGTCTGCTCCCTCGTCACCTTCTTCATGTTCCCTCGGCCGGTGCTGGTGGAGGACGGAGGGATTCAGTCTGTCATCATCCACTTTGCCCACGACACCAGCCGTGTGCTCATTAACATGACTGTGAGTCCCCCCCCACCCCCACACACACACCCCCACACACACACACAATTTTGTGGTGATTTTGTAGGAATCTTCATAGAAAATAAATACATTAATAAAGTCCCCATCTTACAAACATTTGAGCTGAATTTCCGCAGACACACACACATGGATTTTCGCAGATCAAGCATTAGTAGATGTGAACAAATCTCAGAAGTCGACTTACAAAAGGCGCTAACATAGTTGCAACATATCTAATATGTTATGCTATTAATAATGAATGTTGCTTCTTATCATAAAAAAGGGTAGCACATTATTTAATTATTTTATTATTTCTAACCCTAACTCTTTTTGTTTGAAGAAGTTCAGTTTGGCACCTAGAAACGATCTGGTTATGGGGAGGATATATATATATATACAGTATCTCACAAAAGTGAGTACACCCCTCACATTTTTGTAAATATTTTATTATATATTTTCAAGGGACAACGCTTAAGATATGAAATTCTGATAGAATGTAATGTAATCAGTGTACAGCTTGTGTAATGGTGTAAAGTTGATGTTCCCTCAAAATAACTCAACACACAGCCATTAATGTCTGAACTGCTGGCAACAAAAGTGAGTACACCCCTAAATGAAAATGCCCAAATTGTGCCCAATTAGCCCTTTTCCCTTCCCGTTGTCATGTCACTCGTTAGTGTTACAAGGTCTCAGGTGTCCTTGGGGATCAGGTGTGTTAAATTTGGTGTTCTCGCTCTCACACTCTCATACTGGTCACTAGACGTTTAACACGGCACCTCATGGCAAAGAATTCTCTGAGGATGTGAAAGAGAATTATTGCTCTACACAAAGATGGCCTAGGCTATGAGAAGATTGCTAACACCCTGAAACTGAGCTGCAACACGGTGGCTAAGACCACACAGCGGTTTAAAAGGACAGGTTCCACCCAGAACAGGCCCTACCATGGTAGACCAAAGAAGAAGAAGAGTGCACATGCTCAGCGTCATGTCCAGATGTTGGCTTTTGAAAATAGACGTGTGAGTGCTGCCAGCATTGCTGCAGAGGTTGAAGGGATGGGGAGCCAGCCTGTCAGTGCTCAAACCATATGGTCTGCATGGCTGTCGTCCCAGAAGAAAGCCTCTTCTAAAGATGGTGCACAAGAAAGCCCGCAAACAGTTTGCTGAAGACAAGCAGACTAAGGACATGGAATACTGGAACCACATCCTGTGGTCTGATGAGACCAAGATAAACTTATTTGGTTCAGATGGTGTCAAGCGTGTGTGGCGGCGACCAGGTGAGGAGTACAAAGACAGATGTGTCTTGCCTACAGTCAAGCAAGGTGGTTTGGGGCTGCATGAGTGCTGCCGGCACTGTGGAACTACAGTACAGTTCATTGAGGGAACCATGAATGCCAACATGTACTGTGCCATACTGAAGAAGAGCATGATCCCCTGCCTTCGGAAACTGGGCCGTAGAGCAGTAACACACTTCCAAGACAACCACTGCCTTGCTGAAGAACCTGAGGGTAAAGGTGCTGGACTGGCCAAGCATGTCTCCAGACCTAAACCCTATTGAGCATCTGTGGGACATCCTCAAACGGAAGGTGGAGAAGCGCAAGGTGTCTAACATCCACCAGCTTCATGACGTGATCAAGGAGGAGTGGAAGAGGATTCCCATGGCAACCTGTGAAGCTCTAGTGAACTCCATGCCCAAGAGAGTTAAGGCAGTGCTGGAAAATAATGGTGGCCACACAAAATACTGACACTGGGCACAGTTTGAACATTTTCATTTAGGGGTGTACTCACTTTTGTTGCCAGCAGTTCAGACTTTAATGGCTGTGTGTTGAGTTATTTTGAGGGAACATCAACTTTACACCATTACACAAGCTGTACACTGATTACTTTACATTCTATCAGAGTTTCATATCTTAAGCGTTGTCCCTTGAAAAGATATAATAAAATCTTTACAAAAATGTGAGGGGTGTACTCACTTTTGTGACATACTGTGTGTATGTATGTGTATATATATACACTGTGTGTGTGTGTGTGTGTGTGTGTGTGTGTGTGTGGGGCTCATGATTGTGCAGTACAGTGTGACACCCTTTTCTTCAGGACAACCCCAGGCAATATGAAGGACTGAATTTTATTTAATTTTAACTGTACAAACATGATTTAATTTAAAAAGGCAAATTTGTCACAGGCAAAGAAATAGACCTGATTCATAAGATTGTGTTTTTATGGAAGTTTTAGGTTGTTTTTGTGACCAATAATAATAATAAAAATATGCAAATTTCATTATAGTTTACACATTTTAATAGTAATAATAACTGTTTCTCCATGACATCAGAAAACCCAAGTCCACAGCCAAAGCCTCCTTCGTCAGTACACACACACACACACACACACACAGAGAGCTCAGGATGTCCATATAAGTGTTTTGTTTATGTTGCCACACGGATCCGAGCTGCTTTAGTTTTAAGGGTTAATCCTCCTTTGTGTGAGTTTTTAAAGAGCACTCGCTGCTCACTGTGTGGCCTTTTCATTTTTTTACCCGTCCAAAAGCTTCGCCCCAGCTGTAGTCTTCCAAAAATACCAGAAATTATCTTGCATCTTTAAAGTGAATTAGGCATAGTGGATCAAAAGGTGCAGGCTAACTTTAGCTACCTCGTATACGTACAGTATTCACTTGTACCTCAGCATGCGAACGGCTGCCTTGCAAAACACTTTAATACATAGTAGTTAAGTATTTGAGTTTTGGCTTGGAGGCGGGTTTGTGGCTCTGCTCGCCTGCGTTTATGGAAGCCAGGTGTGAGTGGAGTCAGAGGAGGAGTCTGCAGGTTCATTCGCACCCGGATTCTACAACTTAACTAAGCTGGTGTGTAAAAGTTTAGTTTTTCTCACTGTGAGGAACTACTTCTGTGTGTGTGTGTGTGTGTGTGTGTGTGTGTGTGTGTGTGTGTGTGTGTGTGTGTGTGTGTTTTCAGAATGCTCTGAAGTTTAACAACGGAAACTTCTTCACCGTGATGGTGGACAGCGTGAGCAGTCAGGTTCTCTACATGAAGACCGTCATCGGCACACAGCAGCTCGACAACGTCATCAGTATTCAACCATTGAGTCAGAGACGGGTGAGGGGGAGGGGTCAGTCAGAGACGGGGGGAGGGGTCAGTCAGAGACGGGGGAGGGGTCAGTCAGAGACGGGGGGAGGGGTCAGTCAGAGACGGGGGAGGGGTCAGTCAGAGACGGGGGGAGGGGTCAGTCAGAGACGGGGGGAGGGGTCAGTCAGAGACGGGGGAGGGGTCAGTCAGAGACAGGTTAATTTTTGTGGGGGTGGGGGGTTGTAAGGGATGTTGGGGGTTTAGTAATGGTGTGGGGGGGGAAGTATCAGCTCGACTGATTTTACTTTGTACAGTGTGTGTGTGTGTGTGTGTGTGTGTGTGTGTGTGTGTGTGCAGATGAACTTCACTGTGAGTGTGGAGATTAGCGGTTCGCTGTCCTACGTGTAGTGAGTTTACCTTTACAGTTAGATTTAAAGTGTTTTCACATTTAACACCTCATTCACAATGATGTGTGGGAGATTGTGACAGTGTGTGTGTGTGTGTGTTTTCTTCTGACAGTGCTTTCTGCACCATGGCGAGTATTAAGGTTCACAACATCGTGGTGTTCACACAGTGAGTCTGATTCTTCAAATATAAAGCACTTACAGTGAGGGCCAATTACTGACACACACACACACACACACACACACACACACACACACACACATCACCCTGACACATCATTCACACCCCTCACACACCAATACACATTTTCAAGGTTTGCCAGTTCCATGAAACAGAAATAAAGAGTTTGTGGACAGTTTGTCCTTGAGGCAGATGTTCCAGTGAGACAGTAGTGTGTGTGTGTCCTCCTAGAGGTATAATAATGATCTGAGGTGACCTGAGGTAATCTCCAGTAGCCCCCCCTAACACACACACACACTTCTCACACATTAACTTTGTCATTGTGCATAGTAGAGCTGCACGATATTAGGAAAATATGCGATATTGTTGTTGAATATTGCGATAACGATATTTCTTGCGATATAACATTTCCCTAGAGAAATGCATTTTTATTATTATTATTATTATTGCCTATTTTTATTATTATTTATTTATATGTAATGATGATACTAAAATAAACAGGTAATAGATATTCGTCTGATGTAATTAAATCTAAAAAGAAACTATATGTCAAGGAAGTTGCAAATATTTAGACTTCAAAACACTATGAATGACTTAAACCCCTCAGCAGATATTCTGACTTCTGGTTTGCTGTTACTATAAACCTGCCAACACAATATGAATTACTTTCAAACGTTACTGTTTATTTACGTGTAACCGTGTAACACTCATCAATAGTGTCTTACAACAAGAGCATCTTTTAAACTAAATATTCTCTTTGGCTTGCCTGTTTTTTTTTTTTTAAATAAAAATAAATATTATTAAACAAAAATTTAATAAAAAAATACTACTTGTCACACACACACACACACACACACACACAAACAAACTAGTGAGTAAACAAACTAGTGCATACAGCTGAGTCACTGAGTTCACCATGTCGGTTTCAGATACGAGTGTGTGTTTATAGGACGCGGGTTAAATGTGTGTGTTTCCGTTGCTCCCCTTCTGTGAGAGTCCTTAAACTAATTCACGTGGTTATCCTGCCTACTCGCTTGCTTCCACGTTTGGGTTTACCGTCTATAAACGGCTAATCGCGGCTAACGGCTAATAGCTAAATCTTCTGATCATCCGGGGTTAGTTCGCGACAGAATGAAGTATAAAGATATAAATAATATATATATATATATATATATATATATATATATAAAGATATAAGCGGTTATAAACATAGTAAGGGCACTTCTGATTGGTCAAATTTGGACACACAAATGCTTGGCAAATAAAGTATTTATTGCAACTCCTTGCGATATGGTTATCGCGCATGCCATTATCGTGATAACGATATTATTCGATATATCGTGCAGCCCTAGTGCAGAGTACATGTACAGAGCCAACCAGAAGTGCATAAGTGGCCTATTGACAATAAATAAATAGTAGTAGTACACACGGATGGATCATGGCAGGTGGTTCAGGTGTGTGTGTGTGTGTGTGTGTGTGTGCCCCCTACAGGACCTCTGTAAAAACATCGTACCTGGTTCGTAGTGCACAGAACACACTGGAGGCTTATCGCTACATTGACTGTGGTGCTAACTCCACTCTGCACCACCCACCTGACCTTCACGGCTCTGCGCTGCCCCCTTCAGGCTGGAGCTCTTTGATGTGACCCAGATGCTAAACGCTAAAATTTGAATTCCTCTTGGATAAAAAGCTGCTGCATTTCCTGTTTATGTTCTTTCTCAGGTCGCTCACTCCAGGAGGATAAAGGGTTTGTGCTAAACTCCACCGTTTTGGATTTAAAGTAAAGAAACTGATTTTCAGAGTAAATGAGTGATGTGGACGCTAAGTGCCAGGATGTGAAGCTGCTGCTAAATGTCTCAAGTAATTTTTTATTTCAGAAGCATTTAGCCATCGTTGTCGTGTGGCCTTAGACTCATAGCAGAGAGATGTGAATATACTGTACATTATGTCAGCGTGATTGAGATGAAGTGAATGTGTTTAATGTGTTAAAGGGATGAAGTGAATGTGTTTCAGTACTTTCAGAAATTCACACCTTTTGTAAGCTGTTGAAGATAAATATAATATACATAATAAAGCATATAATTAATGATTATGAAAGAAATCTAAGCAGAGTTAATAATAATAATAATAGCTTTGATGGCTGTTCACACATTTTCTCTCAGGATGTTTTTCATGTGTAGTGAATTTTGCTTTAACATCACTGTTTGATGTTAATGAACATAAAGTTGTCACAACTGCACAGGGGTGAATTTATATGTAACATCAGTTAAAATATTAAGCCATGAAATTATGTATAATTAGGGGCGTGGCTGGTTTGAATGATAGCTGTATTGCAGGTGTCAAACTGCTAGCTGTCTGCTACGCATCGGTCAAAATAATGTTCGAATATAAATGATTAGCCACCATAGCATTTTAGCAAAGGTAAAGCTAAGTTGGCTAGCTTGTGTTAACTGAAGAAAGTATACATGTTCCAACCAACAGCCAGGCTCTTTTTGCTCCTCCCATTTCTCATTTATGGATTAACCCGGGTTTATCCGACTCCTTCCATGATCAAGAGCTTCCACAGCCATGCTACAAACCCACTCTTAAGGATACCTGTGGATGGCGCCACCGAGTGTGTCCAGGTCTTTATATACAGTTTGTGGTTGTGTAATTTTCTGAGACTCCACCCCCTTGTGTCCCTTAAAATTATAATTTAATATTGAATTAATCTATGATGATTTGTAATGGTAAAACAAAGTTTTCCTTCAAGAATTTCCTTATGTTAACCAAGGTAAGGCCTACAAAACCCAAACCCCCGTGTTTGTCATGTAATAAAGAAAAATACTCTTGTGTTTCCTGTATAGTGTTTAACTGTTGGTATATGTTTTGCATGCACCATGTAGCGCTGCCACATAAAGGGGCATTTTCAATAACAGGGAAATGGTTGAAGAGCTAATGCTGCTCACCTGTGGCCGAAGATGTGCCCTAACGGTTTTCTCTTTTCCCCTTGTGACAGTGTTTTGGTCACCGGGCAAGCTCCCACGCGCATGCGCGATCGAGACGCGAGGGAACCCGGATGTGAATCTGATCACGTGTGCCGGCATGAAGCCGGAACCGGCGAGGTAGCCGGGACGGAGAGATGAAGTCAGCGCGCTGCATGCCTAGAGAGAGTGTGTGTGATTGCCGAGGGTTACTTTCACTGCAGGAAATGATCACTTCAGGACACTCACAGTTCACCTCTCATTCCGTTTCTCGACCTCCCGGATTTAACATCTTTTACCGGTGAGATCGAGCCATCTCTCCAACTAATCACTTTCATACCCACTGCCATATCTCAGACACTGGACTACCATACACACACACACACACCCGCATACACCACACACTCATTATTTATATTTGTATATATTTTGTATATATTGGTTTGTGGTGCACCTTGTTTGTTTATTTATTTATTTTGTATAATACACTTTGGTTTGATATACTACAAGTTTTTGTGTCGCGTCGTGTATTGTCCCGCCGCGGTTGCGCAATACCGGAAGTAGTGTTTATCAGCCCATATTTTGATTCTCGACCCCGTAATCTTGTAACTAAGCGGTTTAATAAATCCAAGCGTTACAACCAGACAATTTAAGATATTAAAGCCAGGGAGCAGGGCTAAACTAAGAAAATTCACATTCATAATTTAATAAATATACTTTATTGCACCAATTTATCATATCATATAAAACAATTTTCGTTAAAGGAGTAACTATATTATTGAGGATAATCTCACTATAAACAGGACAAAGAAAATTATGTTTTACACAATATATACACTGCTTGGCCAAAAATCACCACTTCAAAAGGGTCAAATGTATTTATATAGAGCTTTTAACAATGGCCGTTGTTGCAAAGCATATTATTGGGGTTCATCAAGCAAAGAAAACAACTAAGGAGATTTTAAATGACTGAAACTCGGTTAAGACACACTTAAGACAACACTTTATCAGATGCTTTAAGGATAGAGCTGAACCATCTGTGGAAGAACTGTGGTCGGAAAAACATCATGAATAGAGATCACAAATAGGAAATCACTCCTAATTGACCCGTCTCTGTGTGCTGCAATTTTGGTCTTACCTTTAGGAGTAGGAGTGTATGGCCAGTTAATCAACATTATAACAAAAGGTATGTTTGGACAAAAATTTTATATATTTTTTTGTGTGTACGCAACGGGTCCATTAACGGACATTCCGTATGCTGTCTCCGCAGGTGACTGGTACTGCGTGATATTTAAAAAAAAAAAATGCAACTTTGAAACCGTGACACAGTGTCAGGAATAATAAATTAAACTCTACTCTTACAGCATCACATGCAGATTAACACATTTCCCACCACGCAGCCTGAAATCAACAAACTGCATTCATGGAGGCGTGGGCATCATCCATGACACACACATCAAAGTAATCATGTATACATTTCATATTTAAATAATTTGAGTGTACACAACAGAGATTTTCAATTATAAGCGGCACTTCATTAACAGGGCGTACCCCCATGTTTCACACTCCTCAGGGGTTTGTGCTAGACAGACAGGTGGCACTGATGTAGAGTAGGGCAAAATCTTTCATTATTTCTTTAATTATTTTACTCCCTCCTCCACAAGCTAAACGCTCTCATCCTCTCTCCAGTCTCACTTTATTTTTTAAATCAAGTTGATCCGATTATGACGGTCCTACACAGCTCTATTATAGGGGCTTTAAACAGTTGTGATTAGAGTCGAGTCACATCTATAAGTTTAGTCTGTGCGTATAAAGCTTTCACACAAACTGTTGCAGATTTGACCATTTCGCATTTCCACCGTTTAAAACTACAAAAACCTGTAAAAACTACAAAACCCACTATAACATACAGTCCATCTCTCAGTGTCGTAAAAAGTGATGTGACATTCCTGGCTGAACAAAAAAAAAGAGTAGGAAGCTTCCCAAAGAACATTTATGTCCTAGTCTGAGCTAGGAATATTATCAGTCCTAAAAGATTTTTGAGCGCGATTCAATTAAATTTGATTTCTATAGCGCTTTATCTCAATTATCATTGTCGCAAGGCAGCTTTACATAATCAAAAGAAATTATGGTTTAAGTTTGTATGAAATGTTAATGAATCAAAATGATAAGATTCATTCCTACGACTGTTTCTGAGACACTTGGTTAATACAGGCCCAGAGCTGTGTTTAAATAGTGACAGTACACACACACACACACACACACACACACACACACACACACACAGATTGTGATTATAACTCACAGGATCGGGACTAAACAGCTGTGTGTCCATAAGAAAACCACTTGTTATTGAGACTCATCAAAAAAATGAGAAACATTCTAGAGAAACACTGGACTTTGGAGTGATGGAAAAAGGTCATGTGACCTGATGAGGCCAGACTGACCCTATTCCAGAGTGATGGGCGTGTCAGAGTAAGAAGTGAAGGACATGAAGTGATGCTCCATCATGTATAGTGTCCACTGTCCACAAGTCCTCTGGAGACAGTGTTATGATCTGGGGTTGATCAGGTGATCAGGTCGAGACTCAGTAACGTTATGGGGCAATAAAATGAAGTCAGCTGACCACCTGAATGTACTGAATCAGCAGGTTATCACATCTGTGGAGGGTTTCTTTCCTGATGGCACAGAGTGTATTCCAGGACTCAGACTGTGAGAGAGCGGCTCTGGGAACACAAGGAATCATTTACAAACATGAACTGGACACCACAGTGTGTGTGTGTGTGTGTGTGTGTGTGTGTGTGTGTGTGTGTGTGTGTGTGTGTGTGTGTGTAATCAAAGCTAAAGGCGACTGGGAGAAATGTGTGTGTGAGTTTTTTGGCCAGACAGTGTGCATTTTTAATGAATCCTCTGATGCTCCCATTCTTTGACATTCATGCCAGAGAAGTTGAGTGTCTGCAGTGTCTAATCTAACGTTCATATAAACAGAGGTAAAGTGCAGTGTGACTGTGAGGTTCTGTGCTGTGGAGGATTTTAAAGATTATTAGTGTGTATCTAATCTCAGTGTTTATGCAAATCTACATCAATCACATTCACATCATCATAGAGTGGGTTAAACCCAAGGCTTAATAAATTCTACTGATTAATTTTACTTCATTTAGTTCTAACAACAATCAGGTTAGGAAGTACTAGCATGCGCACTCGTTCTCTTCCATGCTAATGTTATGCATGTTGCTGCTGTTCTTTGGTGAAACACTTCCATTTAATGGCAGTGGCGTCTGCTCCATTAGAATGTCATCCAGTTTGGCACCTGTTGTCTTGGCCACAAAGGCCCCAGGGTCAGAGGTCATGACGTGGCCCTCTCTGGCCGTTTCACAGTCAGCCAGCACTGGCTCCTGTTTGATTGGACGAGCAGAAATTTCTGGAGAGCGTAGAGATGAAGGGAAGAGTCCATGAGCTCGAGCCTGTATCTCCAAATCCTGCAAGAACAAAGAGAACTGAGGACATGATAATCATGGTGGTGGTGATGATGCAAGGATATATACCTGTACACGCAGCATCAGGTGGCGGTTAGCGATCTCCAGGCTCTTTTGCTGGGTTTCAAGCTCTTTGGCGTGTTGCTGATCCCTCTGCAGCTTCCTTATGTAGTCCACAGATGCCTTGAGAATCGAGCCTTTGTTCCAGCGCATGTCCCTGCGTGTACGCGCGCACACGCACACACACGCACACGCACACACACACACGCACACACAATGAGCCGACAGCAGAATGTCTAATGGTGCAGTGCAGTAGCAGTGGTGTGGTGATGGACATACGGGTCGCTGGATTTGGAGATGAGAGTCCCAAGTTCTTTAATGCGGTCGTTGATGTTGAAGCGTCGTCTTCTCTCAACTGCAGGACCGGGGAGAGAACACGAGGAGAGCACTGAGATCAGATCCTTGCACTAAGCTTTATAGGAAAAGAATGTTGAGGAACTCACTCAGGTTGTGGTTGTCTTTTTTTTGGCGTTCCTTTGCAAGAGCGCGAGTATCTGTGTCTGAGAAAGGAAAATGATGTTAAAATTATCATTCTTCACCAAGTTATTTTTATTAAGCATGAGCATGTTGAAATATTAAGTGAAGGTGTGAATGTGTGTGTGCTTACCATAGAACTCTGTCTTGATGTTTGGCAGGTTCTCAGGGCAGGAAGTGCTTATGGAGACAGCGGGTGGGGCTAAACTCTGATTCTTATAAACATCCATCAGATTTACTGACAGTGGCATCTATAAGATTACAACACACACGTTTTTATAGTACACTCTCCTGGTGATTTAAGACACGTAAACTATATGCCATGTAAACTATCTGTGGTAATTTATTCAGCCAGGTGTGTCATACATTCACTATCAGGGTCCTCACATTTCTTAGATTTCTAACATTATCATTAAGTAGTTTGGACAGTATGGTAGTCCGCATTCTTTAGACACAGTACTGCAATTTTGTGATTTTGTTTATAATACAAATATCTAGATGTAGATTTAGATCCACATTTGGAGAGGGTTACAATCAGGGTTCGATTTCAGGGGGGATGTGGGGGTGTGTGTGGGGGATGTGGGGGTGTGTGTGGGGGATGTGGGGGTGTGTGTGGGGGATGTGGGGGTGTGTGTGGGGGATGTGGGGGTGTGTGTGGGGGATGTGGGGGTGTGTGTGGGGGATGTGGGGGTGTGTGTGGGGGATGTGGGGGTGTGTGTGGGGGATGTGGGGGTGTGTGTGGGGGATGTGGGGGTGTGTGTGGGGGATGTGGGGGTGTGTGTGGGGGATGTGGGGGGGGATATGGGGGTGTGTGTGGGGGATGTGGGGGTGTGTGTGGGGGATGTGGGGGTGTGTGTGGGGGTGTGTGTGGGGGTGTGTGTGGGGGTGTGTGTGGGGGTGTGTGTGGGCGTGTGTGTGGGGGATGTGGGCGTGTGTGTGGGGGATGTGGGCGTGTGTGTGGGGGATGTGGGCGTGTGTGTGGGGGTGTGTGTGGGGGATGTGGGGGTGTGTGTGGGGGATGTGGGCGTGTGTGTGGGGGATGTGGGGGTGTGTGTGGGGGATGTGGGCGTGTGTGTGGGGGATGTGGGCGTGTGTGTGGGGGTGTGTGTGGGGGATGTGGGGGTGTGTGTGGGGGATGTGGGGGTGTGTGTGGGGGATGTGGGCGTGTGTGTGGGGGATGTGGGCGTGTGTGTGGGGGGATGCCCCCCTGTTGAAAAAAATGACAAAAACCATCCTCTCTGTAAAACCACCATCCCTCTTACCCTCCCCTTCAGATTAATAATGCTGTGTATTATGTAAAATTTCTCATGAAATATTAAAACTATCTTACATATGACCATCTATGAACTATAAATAACAGCGATTAGCCAATCAGAAATCAATACTGTAACACGCTGCTCACGAGCTGATGCAAGTTTGCGTCATTTTTCGCGCTGTTCAAGTTTTCACAACGTCCAAGAGAACAGTTCCAGCACAGCTTCTGACATATTTCAAAAAGAAGAGAACTGAAGTGTGATACATACACACACATCCTCTCAGTGGAGACGCAACGAAAATGAAGGATTCAGTTTAATACTGGAGTTTTAGAAATGACTGACAGCTTTAATTATCATAAAAGATGAGTTCTTTACACAATTTGTGTTTCATTCTCAATTTAAATACGAGGTTTGGTTTTTCATTAGACTTTGTGGCTTCACCTACATGCTTTGGTACAAAAGGGTAAAAAATATTGCACAGTAATCTAATATATTTATGTAATATTGTATTATTATATGTAATATTGTGTTACATACTTTACTGAGCTGTAATATTGGAATTATCATATTATTAATACAGGTAAGTATTAATGTCCTATTGTGTTACTGTCAGTGAATATCCACTGTACATGTGTGTATGAGTTACAGAGAAGAGTTGTATAATTTTATGGCCGTTGGGAGAAAAGATTTCCTGTGGTGCTCTGTGGGTAATCAGTCTCTGGCTGAATTAGCTCCTCTGGTCAGCGAAAATACTGTATAGTGTGGAATAAGATCACTGTCAAAAATATTTGTGCGTAAAAAAAGATTTGTGTGTAATTCTGTCTTTTGTCTGAGTTGGATTCCAAAATCTACTGCCACAGAGATTTTGTGTTTGTTACAATACAACTCTGAAATATACGACTCTGACTGTTTACAGACACAAACCTCGTTTTTACAACTCCTCTGTTTCACGGCCGAATTGCGAAATTACAGCCATGAACGCTGTGCGTTACACCACTGTCCAAAATACGTCATCAAGGCGGCTGTCAATGTTTTTGTTCATTAGTTTCTCCCCCAGTACTGCCGGTCGGATGGTGTCCGGAGACTGGAGAAGTCAAAGAACATCATCCTTATGGTGGTCTTAGGCTTGTCGAGGTGAGAGTAGGTTCGATGGAGCAGGTGATAGGCTAACTGAAGAGGGTCCAGAGAGTACACCAGGGGACGAAGTGTATATAGGATAAGTCTCTCGAACACCTTCATAATGTGCGATGTCTAAGCAACAGGCCTGTAGTCGTTCTGTGCACAAGGACGTGGTGTTTTGGGGACTGGCACAATGCATGATGTTTTCCACAATGCAGGGACTTTCTGTAGAGACAGACAGACTCAGGCTGAAGAGGTACTGGAGGACGATGTGTGGTTGAAATCACCGGAGATCAGGAGAAAGGCATCAGGGTGTCGAGTCTGGAGTTTGGCGGTTACCGAATGAATGACCTCACACGCAGCAGAGGCATTCGCGGAGTGAGGACTGTACACAGCAGTTATCATCACATGAGAGATTTCTCTCGGTAAATAATATGGGCAAAGTCCGACAGCCAGCATCGGGACTACACGCTCCTTAACAGTCACATGACCGGGGTTACACCACATGATGTTGATGTAAACAGCCAGTCCCCCTACTTTCCTCTTACCGCTCTCTCTCCTCGTCCTGCCGCTCCGTAGCGACGAAGCTGTCCAGTGTAATATTAGAGTCAGGCACATCAGTATGTAACCAAGTCTCAGTAAAACACATCAGACTGCACTCACAGAAGATGTTTTCACTCCTTAACCATGCCATCAACTCGTCCAACTTATTGTCCAGGGATCTCGCGTTGCTCATGATGAGTGACGGAACATACGGCTTGTACTTTCCTAATGGTCCACTCATCTCTCTTCATCTTTATCTCCTCTGCGCCACTTTCTTCCACCTCTGCATCCTCTTGGCATCCTCCTCCGTATCTCATCCGGAATGTTTAGAATCGGATCTCTAATGCCGGCCGGCTTCAGTGCGATCACCTGTTCCCTGGTGTAAACGAAGGAACCGGCACCTTGCTGTTGCGCGCTGAACACCCGGAGCACCGAAAACATAATTAACATTGCGTAACTAAGGCCAATAACACTTTGGTTTGAAAGGGCAACCTTACTTGTTATATACAAAATAAAGTTATAAATAAAAGAAGGAAAGTATAATAAAAAAGTAAAAACCCACAAAAACTCGCGCATGTGCATTATGTAGCGGAGTTGATTTATTTAAGCTTATATTTGGTTAACACAACTGTTCTTAAAAAAATTTTATATTTCACAATCATTTTGTATTATTAGTTATAGGTCGTTCTCCCCGAACTCCCCATAATAAGTGGGGCTACATTACCCATAGTATAACAGATCGCTGACTCTAAAGAATGATTTATGCATCTCTGTCAAGTCTTGCCTTATATTGTATATAACCTGACCTGTACCGCCCCAGAAATGCAAAGCCTGGTTCATGCTCATGCTTCAAATGCACTGTTGTTGCATGTTGTGAACATTTATGCTTGTACGCTAGTGTAGAGCTGTAATCGGGCCTTAAAAGTTAGACCCGACAGATTTTGGCCCGAGTCCGACATATACATTTTGATTGACAGCCTTTTAAAAGCCCGAACCCGACTTTACTGCCCGACATTATTCAAAATTGCGCAAACGCACAGCTCTTTTGCCTTTGGTCAAGAATGAGTCATTTATACATGTTTTAACATTATTTATTTATGACTAACGAATAAACTACAGGCAACTTGGAATCTCAGCACTCTAAATAAGTCCAGGCAGACACTTACCCTATAAATAGGCCAACAATAGTCCCATAAAAATAAGTATTTCTTTACAAATTAAATTAAGATAAATTCAAAATGAAGATGTGTATTTGGCAATAACGAGATTAATATAAAGGCTCCGCGGGATTTGCTGCGCCACTTCCCTTTTTCGCATTTCTCTAATCAAAACCTATCACATGACCGCGCGAGCCCGGCCCGAGCCCGTGTAAAATGATATTAATTAAGCCCAAACCCGACTGAACCCGTCGGGACCTGTCGGGTTCGGGAAAAGATCTTCAGCTCTACGCTAGTGTGTCGCTCTGCAGTGACACTTTCAAACCATCAGGTGGCGGTTGGGTTTCTATGCCAATATGCTGAGTCTCTTCGCCACTCTGGTGAGTGTTTTTTAGTCAACTACAAACAATGGTGAATGAAACTGACCAGCTCTTGTTGGGGTTTGAGCTAATAGATGTTAAGAGCTAATAACAGTTAAGTTACTTTTACTGAAATTACTGTAACAGAGAAAATATATATAGGCTCTGATTATTCGCTTTGATTATTCTCTCCTAGATTTGGTACGGGTTGGTTTGGATTTCAAATCATTTAAAAAAAATGGAAGAGTAGAGGAAGAAACTGGAAAGGCATCACTACCAGGTGGACCGATTAATGTTGCTGCACTTTGCATTGCCGTGATGTGTTGTTAAAGCTGATTTATGCTTCCAGAAACAAGTTTTACGCCGTAGGTCTCGTGTAGAAACGTAACGACTGTGATTGGTCTGTCTGTTAGCATCACATTTCAGCTTCTATTTTTTTGATTGAGTTGGGTGTGATACTGACCATCTCCTCTGACCGATGTCCTCTCTCACTTCTGAACCGCAGTAATTTCAGTAAAAGTAACTGTTGTTCAACATCTCCATCTGGATCTGCTCATTCAGATTTGTTTGTTGTAGACCAAAAAAACACTCAAAGTGAGTAACGAATACATTCAGCACAGTGGCATTGAAACCCCAGCACCAACTAGTGGTTTGGCCATGTAACTGCAGAGCGACACAGACAACGACAACAGTGCAGAAGTATAAAAGCTCACCATACCATATACGCCCGCTCACATAGTGCACAGTGTAGGCTCAATGCAGAATTAACTAGGAATAAGAAGACTACAGAAACATACACACAACATTTACTTCCAAGGCCAGGTGTAGCTCAGTGGTTAAGGCATTGGACTACGGTTCGGAAGATCCCAGGTTCAAATCCCACAACCACCAAGTTGCCACTGTTGGGCTCTTGAGCCTCAACTGCTCAGATGTGTAATGAGATAAAAATGTAAGTCGCTCTGGATAAGAGCATCTGCCAAATGCCTAAATGTAAATGTACTTCCCAGGCAGAAGTGGAACAGATAGACGTGTAAGTTGTCTAGTACATCAGTGTCTTTTGTGTCTGTAGCTCCTACATTTCTACCTTATGGATTAATAATGTCCATCACGCTGTCTGTCTATGAGATCAGTCTGTGACTCTCTAAACGTCCAACATTGGAGTGTGTCTGGTTTTATTAGCGAACGATGATAACAGAATGAAAATTGAAATTCCATCAAATACATTCACATATGCAAATATAACCCGCTGTCTCCCAGGTGTCTGTGCGTTTTCATGATGATAGTTGCCAGACAGAGAGCAGCAGTGTAAGTGTAAATTGGTGATGTGAATTTGTGACCTCACACACACACACACACTCCTTTGAGTTTAAAGTGCGAATAACAAACCATCAGTGGTGTTTTTATTCACTTGAACTCAGAATAAGGTTTTATTTTTTCCTCACATTGCTCGCTGATGTTTTTTGTCTCCAGTCGTTGCTAATTTTCGGGCTACAGTTTGAGGAACTGGAAGCTAAAACTGCTCTGTCTGACAACACATATACGTGTTCACGTGCGCGGTAATAACGCCATCCTTCTGTAACATGACGTGACTTTAAAACATAATAAAGGTGTCTTAAACATGTTTAGAAGAAATCTTAACTCATAACTGGTGTGTATACTACTACAGTGGAACCTCGGATTACGAGCATAATTCGTTCTGGAAGCGGCTCGTATTCCAAAACACTCGTGAAACAAATTTTATTTTCTCATAAGAAATAATGGAAACTCAAATAATTAACATTAAATATAAAGTAAAAATAAAACATTAACCTGCACTTTACCTTTAAAAAAAAGTAAAAATAAATCCTGACAGATAAGTGTTTACGTTTGTGCATGCAGGCGCTGTGTGTGTGTGTGTAAGAAGTTAAAGAGCTAAAGTAAGAAGCCCCTCCCCGTCTCCCCCTTCTCATCTTACACAGTTACCCTTCCTCCATCCTTTTCACACACATGCGCACGCACACAACAGAAACACTTTTCAGATGAATAAACAAGAAATCTCTCTGACACTCGATTGAGCGTCACACTAATGAAATCACTGCTGTAAAGTAAAAATAAAACAAATTAACCACTTTACTTTTAATGCACTTTACCTTTGAAAAGAAATGCGACTTAGCAGTGTTTGTGTAGAGCAGAGAGAAAGAGAATGTGTGTGTGTGTGTGTGAAGGTGAAAGTAGGAGGGGTCTCTGTGTGTGTGTGTGTGTGTGTGTGTGTGGGGCACGGTGTCCAATGACGCACGCACACAGACACTAAGATGCGTCTGGTGTCTGGAGACGGTTTCACTCTACCATGAAGACGGTTCTGGCCTCGACTGATGTTGACAGCTGTTTCTCTGAGGACTTGACTTGGCTGCAGTTGCTCGATAGTTTAAGACTGGAATTTCCTACAAGTCTACCTGAGTCTCCAATAAACTACCTGGACTCCATATTAACATCAATTAACATCAACTGTTATACTGAACTGCCTGCCACCTAACACACAGTATGCCTGCAGATCCCTGCTTTCTGTTGCTATCAGTTTCACCCAGATGAGGATGGGTTCCCTGTTGAGTCTGGTTCCTCTCAAGGTTTCTTCCTATTACCATCTCAGGGAGTTTTTCCTTGCCACTGTCGCCCTCGGCTTGCTCACCAGGGACTATCTGAACATTCTGATTGATACACATTCACATTCCATACAAACTTAAATAATTCTTTTGATTGTGTAAAGCTGCTGCGCGAAAATGACAATTGTTAAAAGCGCTATACAAATAAAATTGAATTGAATTGAATTAAGAGCAGACTGGGCCTTGAGCAGAGAGAGAAAATGGATCTTTAACAAGACTTTCTTTTGCTTTACACACGCGCGCACACACGTGTGTTATAATAAAAAGTACATACACGCATACAAACACAAAATAAAATATGTTTCACACACACACGTGGTCACAGTTTTATAGTAAACAGTACACTCCTGCACGGATGTTGATTATACCAGTAAGAGACGAGCACTAAGACCCAGCAGGGGAGACGATTACCCACAATTCTGTAGCACAAGAGAGAGAAAAACCGTTGGCTCAGTTGTGATCACGTGACGCTCGGCATCAAAACAAGAAGCATATGCGCGATACATGATACTCGGTGCTCGTAAACCAAGACTCGTTTTTCAGGTCAAAATTTATTAAAAATCTCTCCTCGTCTTGCGGAACACTCGTAAACCGCGTTACTCATAATCCGAGGTTTCACTGTAGCTTTAATTACTTTCCAAACACCATTCCAATAAAATGTGTGTGTGTGTACGCACATGTGTGTGTAAGAGAGAGAGAGAGGGAGAGACAACGGGTTCAGAGTAAACAGAGACATCCGGCTAGACCATGTGACTCAGTGTAAACATGCTTACACTCCACTGTTTAACACACACGGTTAACACACTCCTCCTCACCACTTCACTGTTTCTGACTACTGTGTCAAGTGTCACATGTCCACGTGGACTTCTGGTTCTGTCCCAAATCCTTACTAGCAGGTGGACTGGCTATCATAAATGACCCTTAGGTGTGAATGAGTGTGTGAATGGTGATCTGTGATGAACGGTTGTGCCATATAGGCTGTGTTCCTGCCTCACAGCTACAGTTTCTGAAAAGCGTAGCCTGGTGGGTAGGGTGATAGAGGGGGTCGGGGTTGGGCCTGTGAGCGAAGCCCTTATCCCCAAAATCCAGCTGCTGAGACTCAGTGCTGGAGAAAATGTTGTTGTGAGAAAAAGGGCATCCTGTGTGTGACTTGTGCCAAAACACATACAAATCAAATGACCTCTAGAATGAAGTGTGTGTGTGAGAAAGTTAAAACATAGACAATAAGTGACAGAGTGACATACTGTGTTGGCCATATGAAGGGCGGGGTCAAGTGGCATCCCCAGCATGTCATCACTGTAACTCGATTCCAAACTAATGATGTCATCAATTACATCATCCATCTGGAAACAAACACAGAGGACCTCAGAATAATAACTCAGAATAATATACTGATCCGTTAACTAACACTATTTATACTGTAACACTGTGAGACTGTGCAGTTAATCAAATTACAGGTTTGGCTTCTGCCGATTACAAAAAGAAGATAATCGAGATTAAATGGTGATTGTGCTGCGTTCTTCACATTAATGTTCTCATTTTGTTTTAGGAACCCATCACGTCCTATTACTTTATAGCAATGTGCTTTCATCCCTCATTGAGTGTGTGTATCATAAACAAGCAGTAATATAAATACCTACAAACTACACATTCTTTCTTTATTAGATGTAAAAAGTTTTCTCTTGTACCGAGTCTACATTTCGTGCAGCGCGTTGGAATCTGAGGACTCTGTAAGTCTGGGGTTGAGTTTAAGGTGTGATTTCTGCCTGGGGGTCATTTAACCTAAAGATAAAGCTACATAGCGGGACGGCCCACTCACTGACAACTTATTTATAATTCTGGTTGGCATTACAGTTGGAGTTATATCGCCACCTGATGGTTTGGCATGCTTAAGAATATTGGAGGGAAAACTGTGCCTGTGTAGGATGTGTGGACTTAGGTCTGAGACTTATTTCTTATAAGACTAACATATTTCAATCCAGGTAACATCATGGTCCTCCGGAGTGTGAAATAAGGGAGTATATTAACACTGCTGAGGGCAGAAGAGTGCGTGTATGTACCTCTCTTTCACAGGTGGAGTTGAGGGTGAGTAAAGCCATGGGGCTGTTGGGGGTGCTGATCACCTGACCGGGTGGGATTCCCCCAGGGTCAGGGTCCAGAGTGGCACAGGGCATGCTGGGAAATGGGCCAAGTGTGGTCGACAGGTACGCTTTCACCTGCTGTCTCTGAGCTTGCTGGAGGTGATACTTAGTAGGATTTTCTAAATGAGTCTTCACCTGCAGACAGACAGAGACAAGAGAAACGAGAGAGAGAGGGGGAGAACGAGAGGGTTTGGGGTGATTTTTTGCTCAGGTTGTCCTCATTACCGTCACATCTTGATTTAACTCTACACTAATATTTTTGTAAAGTTGTTTTCAGACAGCACTGATTATTAAAAAGATAATAGAAATTAAATGAAAGTGAAGTGAATGGGCGGCAGAACAATCTGGGACTGAAGACAAATGTATGGCTGCAGGGTATTATGGGGGCGTGGCCATGTGGATCGCTGAAGATAATTGTGAGAATTATTTCATCTCTAATAATGAGTCTCCTGTTCCTCACTGATATGGTTTAAAATGTTAATTTATTTCTATTTTATAAAATAAATCATGTTCAAACATTGTTAGAACCTAAAAACAAATAATAAAGATACTAAAAAATACTTTCTGAAATGAGACATAACAACTGATTAAAGAAACTACAGTGGACACTGTGTGTGTGTGTGTGTGTGTGTGTGTGTGTGTATATATGTGTGTGAGTGTGAGGTCTTACCCTCAGCACTTCAGGGGGCACGACTGCAGTGGTGGGTGGGACCAGAGGGGTGCTAACATCAATGGCAGGACTCTGGGTTGGGTATAGGGTAGAGCAATGAGTTGAAGTGGGCGGGGCATAGGGGGAGGTGTGACGTCTGCGCTGCTTCTCCCTTCTCTCCTGATCATGAAGCTGCTCGCGCATCAACTGCTGACGTAGGAGGACTCGGGATGAGGACGGACAGGAGAGAGATAAACTCTGCTGATCTGAGTCAGGGTTACTACAAAGAGAGAGAGAGAGGGACAGACAGATAAAGATAATAACAGACAGAGACAGAAGCCGAAAAAACTGATGTGCTGTGTATTTTAATACAAGACCAATAATATAAAATGTACTTTTTGTTACAGTAAACAATACACGTGCACCAGATGTTGACTAACCGAGCAGGAGGGACGATTACCTACAATCACTCTCTCACTCACTCACTCATCTTCTATACTGCTTTATCCTGTATTCAGGGTCACGTGGACCTGGAGTCTATCTCAGGAGGCTCAGGACACGAGGCAGGGTACACTCTGGACAAGGTGCCAATCCATCGCAGGGCACACACACATACACACACTCACACACACACTATGGGTAATTTTGGGAACGCCAATTAGCCTAACCTGCATATATTTGGACTGTCGGAGGAAAACGGAGGACCCGGAGGAAACCCACCAAGAACGGGGAGAACATTACTAACCCACTACACCACCGTGCTGCCTCTACCCACAATCAAATTAGTTTAAATGTTTGCTCATTTTGCGAATCACACGCAATCCAAGTTTCCATTGTATATACGTACACACACTACCAGTTGAAAGTTTGTACACCCCTTCTAACTCCATGCTCGTTCCTGATTGTTTATTTCTTTTTACACTGTAAAACAATACTGAAGGCGTTTATTATCCAAAACACACAATAATCTCCTTTGAACAGTTGATATTGAGATGTTTATCTGCTACTTCTGCTCTGTGAAGCTTCATAACGGCTCTAATCTGAGGTGCTGCTTGTTAATTGGTGATTTCTGAGGCTGGTGTCTCTAAATGAACGTCTCCTCTGACTGCTCATACAGACACCATGATTGTTTCCCTGAGTGAAGGAGCATTGAGCTCATCTTTGGAGATGTGTGTGTGTGTGAGTAAAAGATAGAGAGAAAGAAGTGGCACCACAGAAGCAGCATCAGTTACACACCTGAGTAACACACAGGTCTGTGTGAGTGTGTGTGTGTGTGTGAGAAAGTTGAGAATGATGTGTGTGTAAGTAGAGTGGGTGTGTGAGCATGTTCATGTGTGTTTGTGGTGGAAGGGCATGTGCTTGAACATGTGTGTGTGAGTGTGTGTAAGAGTGTGTGTGTAAGTGTGTGTGTGAAGACACTGCCCTTGTTTCTGTCACGTCTTTATTTTGGTTCTGTAATGAAACTCAGTGTGAGCGCTAACGCAGCTAAATCCAGTCTGAGTGAGAACGCGTCACTCTACACAGCTTTATTTTAAACAACATGAAAACACACACACATTACAAAACCCACAATAATCACACTGGAAACACACACACACACACACTTAGTACTGATGTGATACAGATATAAGTTCATGACTAAAGTCTCAGCTATAAATAATTTTATTGACCTTCAGGAATCCCCAACAGACACACACACACACACACACACACACACACACACACAGTGGTCATGTTTACATGGTGTTTAATGGATTACGCAGCCACTTGTATCATTATTATTAAGATTGTTTAACAAATTTAACAGCTGACTGCATTACTTCCAATTAAACAGGAAATAAATACGTTTATTATTATTATTATTATTATTATTACTATTTGAAATGTTAAACTGCTACACACTTATAATGCTGGGAAAAGCAGAACTTTGACAGAACCTTGTGACTAAAGTGACTCACCAACTCTCACTCACTCTCACTCTCACACACACACACACACACACACACACACACACAAATACTTAACGCCTTTCTTGACAAAAACTTTATTTTAAAACTTTTCACATTTTTCGCTATGTGTGTGTGACTGTGATGTAACGGAAGGTAACGGCTTTTGTTTACTAATTACATCATGTTTATTAGTAAGAAGTCACGCCCCATTCCACTCCCACTTCCTGCTCCACCCTGGCCCTGGTTTAAATCTCAGGTGAGGTGTGTAGCTTCTCACACTAACATTTTAATCTCTTATCAGCATTACACTTCTAACCCATGTGGTTCAATTTATTATATGATATTATATACTAGGGTTAGTATGAGTCATTAATAGTTAAAGAGGTTGTAGGGATAGTCTAAGCTAAGAATAGTCTGATAAGCTTTAATCAGTGATATTATTTCAGGTTAGAAAGATGAGAAATGGAAAAAGTAGATCAGATAAAGATGAAGTTTTGTCTTAAAACGACTCCAGCGTGTTAAAATTCACTTATACCACTTCAGCGCTGTTATTTCAGACAAAGTGAAAATATCAACTAATCCCAGTCAAAATATTCACTTTATCTTTTCTAATTAATATCTATTGGTGCAGGTGTTTGTTTACATTGAGACAGTAGCGCATTAGTAGATTATTATACAGTAGATTATTAAATCCAGCACATAACTGTTCATAACATCACTTTTACTCCACATTTAGATTTAAACTGATGCTGCAGATTAAACTACAGACAGAAGATCTAAGGACTGCAGGAGATTCAGGAAATTACAGACAGACAGTTTTGTGTGATTATGTGATAAAATCTGGCTAGACAGACAGACAGACAGACAGTCACAGACAGACAGACAGCTGTTCCTGAGACGGGTTTCAGGTCCTCCAGTGTATTAAATGTAAAGATATCATTGAAAGAGTGAGTTCTGACCCAATGTACAGAACAAAACCTTATATAGAGATAATTGTTGTAAAAGTTGTTAAAAGTTATTATATATATTAATAGATGATGATGATGATTATTATTATTACTATTATTATTATTATTAATAATAATATGACCCCGCCCCCCCTGTGCCCCACTGACCTGTGCGCGAGCGGTCGGCTCTTCAGCTGGTAGTAGACTTTCGGTTCCCCCCCGGTCTCCCCGTCCCCCTCCTCCTCCTCACAGAGCTCCAGGTCCGGGACAATCCCCGACTCCTGCATACTTCTGCCCGGGTCACTCCGGTGCGGTACTGTACACACACACACACACACACACACACACACACACACGGAGCGCCGCGATGTCCTGCCTGTAGTTCTGCTCCTCGCGCGCTAACTGAGCACTGCGGCACCGGGAACTACATCTCCCACACACACACACACACACACACACACGTGACTGTTCTGTTCTTAAAGAAGAAGCACTAGTGATAATAAATAAATAAATAATAATAAATAAATAAAAAACACTGAAGGAAGAGAATCAGACACGCGACAGTGAGAAGATAAACACCTAGTGAGCAAGAAAAGATACAAAATACAAAGCAGAAGTGTGTGTGTGTGTGTGTGTTACATGCAGAACCTATGACTATGGAGGCAGATCGGACTCATAAATAATTCACGCAACAGACACAAAATATGTTCACGTGCGTAAAACCCAATTCACGTGCACGAAAAAATATATATTCACAAAAAAACACATTCACGTGCATAAAAAATATACATAATCATATTATACAATTCACATATGAACAACTGTGTAAAACAAAATTGAATGTTTAAAATTTACGAGTGCATCATGGGCTGTGTTCAGGTGACTGGACAACTACAGCCAATGTGATCAGGGAGACAGGTAGGAGGGGACTTGGTGTATCATCAGGTAACGGAAAAGTGGACAAGGAGACTTGGTGGTGGAATGAGGAAGTCCAGGAGTGTATACAGGGAAAGAGGCTAGCTAAGAAGAAGTGGGACACTGAGAGGACTGAAGAGAGTAGACAGGAGTACACAGGGACGGATTACGGACTGGGCCAGCGGGGCCGCTGACCAGGGGCCCTTGGGGTGCAGCCCAAAACAATTTGCAATGCTTATCAACAATGTATTTTCGTTTGCTTTCAGGGGGCCCCCGGCCCTGCTATAGGAACTTTAAAGGGAAATGGGTGCATGGGAGCCTACTTTTAGAAGGCCCTCTTAGGCCCTCCTATTATAGTCCTGGCTTCTGGCTACCAGGGGGTCCTAGGGAGGATGGGGGCTTTGGGGGCTTTTAGAGGGAACTCTGATTATGAGGGCCCTACTAGGAGGCCTTAGGGAGGAGGGTGTAGTGTACCTTTAAAGGGCCATCTGATTACAAGGGCCCCTGGCTTCTGGGGGGAGGGGAGGGGGGGTGTTAACAGCCTGTGTCCTATTTGTCATCAACCGTCTGTGAAGAATTTATTCATCTAATGGGAGAAAGAACAAAGCAAGCAATTGTTAATGAAATAAAAGATTCAAAATATTTCTCTGTTATAGTTGAATCCACTCCAGACCTTGCTCATGTGGACCAACTCACTTTTATTTTCAGATTTGTTAATCAGGGTGGACATGTAATCGAGCGTTTTCTGGCATTTGAGCCTGTTGACAACCATAGGGGGGACAGTTTGGCTGAGTGTGTCATTGCTATGGTGGAGAATCTGGGCCTAGACTTGTCTAACTGTAGGGGGCAGTCATATGACTCACTGATGACTGTTTCCTGTTGGTGATGTAGCTTCCTGTTTTTGTATTGTTGCCGCGAAAGTTTCGTGTTTGTATCAGTGTTTAAACTACATCGCTTTATAGAATAATAATATTAATAGCAACTAGCTTTTACATCTCCATACTATTCGGCTTTGCCTTTTTTCTGCAATTTTTGGAGAACACGCGAGTTTCATCGTCTAAAAACAACAAACGGAATTCATCTCCAAACAACTAAAAGTCCGACTCAGGTACGTTATAATGTCTACCATTCAGCTTGTTCAGTGTGTAGAGTGCAGGATGCTTAGACATTCTTCCTCCGTCATTAGCGATAATTTTATTTGTGATAGGTGTGTGTTAGTGAGCTCTCTGACGGAGAAGATATCAGCATTAGAGGAGCGCATCCAGACTTTAGAGAGTGTTAGACAGTGTGAGAGCAGCGTTATTCCCGTCGCGGACAGTCTGGGTGCCACAGGCGGAGATAAACAGCCCCCGACTCCGGCATTAGAGCCCTCACAGCGGGGCGAGTGGGTGACGACTCGGCGGCATACTCGTTCAGCCAAAGCTAACGCTAAGGCTAGCCCACCGGAGCACACCTCCTCTGCGCTTCACGTGTCCAACAGGTTTGCTTTCCTCAGTGCTGCACCCTCTGAGAAACCTGAAAGAGCTCTGGTTATAGGAGACTCTATACTGAGACACGTGAAATTAGCTAGACCTTTAGGGGCGCCAGCGGCAGTGGTTAGGTGTATCCCGGGAGCCAGAGCACCGGACATAGCAGGTAATCTTAGGGCTCTAGGACAGCACAGGTTCTCTAAGATAGTGGTACATGCTGGAGCTAACGATATACGCCTTCGTCAGTCAGAGGTTAGTAAGAGTAACTTTACAGAGGTGTTTAAATTAGCGAAGGCGATGTCCGATGAAGTAATATGCTCTGGTCCCATCCCAATGAGATGTGGTGACATAGCTTACAGCAGGTTATGGTCGCTGAACCGCTGGATGTCCAGGTGGTGCTCCGAAAATAATGTGGGCTTCATAGACAATTGGAAAACCTTTGAGGGCAAAGCTGGCCTGTTAGGGCGGGACGGTGTCCATCCCACTCGGGAAGGTGCTGCTCTCATTTCCTGTAGTATAGCTCATAGGCTCAGTAGAGGTCTAGTTAATCGGTGACAATCCAGAGCCCAGGCCAGGGAGCAGACAGACAGGCTAAACCAACCGTCTGCTAGCTGCATAGAGTCATCACTCAGGGTTCACCATATTGAGACTGTGTCTGTTCCCCGATCTAAGCAAAAATATAGAAAGACTCAGAAAGTCTATTTCAATAAACTATTCAATTCAATTCAATTCAAAAAGACGCTGCTTTTTTCCGAGCTCCGCCATACTGACCAATTTTTAAACTTTTTCGTCCCCTTACGAAGAGTGTACATAAAACGGATAAGTATCTTATAATATATTTACTCGAAACGCGTGTTATATCGTTAAGTTTTAATTGTTTCGCAGCACACCGCTTTTAGCCGGCATTAGCATCGTTAGCCCGGCTATCACGTTTGTTTGTAAAGTTTGATTACGCTTCTTCACACCGATTATTTTCCGTGTTTAGACACCATGTCGGTTGTGATTCTGCCTCTGAGTGCAGGTGAGGAGACATTGGAGCTGCACTCGGTGGATTTGGTGTTGGAGGCCATGGAGAAGCTGATCCGTGAGCTACAGGTAAAGCTGGCCCGGCTACAGCAGCGGAAAGCCACGCTGGAATCGTCACGGACCGACGCTCACCTGTCCCAGGTAAATTCTCGGCGTGACACAATCTCTCCGACAACCTCAACCCCGCGTGTTTCTCTGCCCAGGTCCAACACACCAAGGACGCAGCCCGCCCAGTTTTCCTTCACCCCGGCGCCGGGATACCACGGACCCTGGATACAGCAGCAGCGGAAGAAGCACGCCAAGCCCCGGGCGAGGACCTCTCCCCCTCCGCCACCACCCGTCTTCGACATCTCGACCCGAAACCGCTTCGTTCCTCTCCGCGAGACGGCACACGACGTCCTGGTCATCGGAGACTCCATCGTTCGTCACGTGCGTGCTACCACGGCTAAAGGTAAGGTGCACACACGCTGTTTACCTGGTGCACGTGTTCTTGATGTTGCTGCACAGGTGCCTGCTGCCCTGAGGAGGAACATTGGAGCTGTGGTTCTTCATGCCGGCACGATCGACACCAGGCTGAGGCAGACGGAGATCCTAAAGAAGGACATCAGGAGCCTGGTCGAGAAGGTCCGCAGCACATCACCCACAACAAGGATCATCGTATCTGGACCGCTTCCCACATTTCAGCGAGGAATCGAGAAGTTCAGTAGATTATTTGCCTTTAATGAATGGTTACAATCTTGGTGTCAACAACAGAAATTACGCTTTGTTGATAACTGGAATGTTTTCTGGGAGCGTCCTAGGCTCTATCACACCGATGGCCTACACCCTAGCAGAGCTGGAGCAGCGGTCCTCTCTGACAACATCTCCAGGACACTACGAACCATCTGACTGGTGGTAAGTCATACTGTAGATTCCAAACATATTAGACACATCACAACTCACCGTAGTGATAGATGCACACACATAGCTTGTCCTATAGAAACTGTGTCTGTTCCCCGAATACTGAGAAAAAAGAATAAATTTGTTAAATTTGCCCGAAACAATCTGATAACCAGAAAACCAGAAAAAGGCAAAATAAGTAGTCAAAATCCACCTCTAAAGTTTGGACTACTCAACATTAGATCCCTTGCACCTAAAGCACTTATTGTTAATGAAATTATCTCAGATTATTGCCTTGACGCACTCTGTCTCACCGAAACCTGGCTTAAACCAAATGAATATTTTGGTCTGAATGAGTCTACTCCGTCAGGATATTTCTATAAGCACGAGCCGTCTAATTGGTCGCGGTGGTGGTGTCGCCACTATCTACAATGATGTACTCACTGTTACCCAGAAAATAAGGCCCATGATTAATTCATTTGAAGTGCTTATCATTAATGTTGCACTAAATGAAATGCGTAATAAACCCTTGCTATATTTTACCCTGGCCACCGTGTACAGACCCCCGGGGCCATATGGCGATTTTCTTAAAGAATTTGGACATCTGCTATCAGACCTATTGGTTAACTCTGACAAAGTGTTGATAGTAGGAGACTTTAACATTCATGTAGATGATGCTAACGACGCTTTAGCACTCACATTTATGGATTTACTAAATTCTTTTGGGGTTAAGCAAAATATAATTGGAGCAACTCACCGCTTTAATCATACGCTAGATTTAATTATATCCCATGGTATAGATGTCTCTAATATAGAGATCATACCTCAAAGTGATGATATCACAGATCATCACCTCCTGACATATACTCTACCCGTAGAACAGATTAGCTGTGTCTCCCCACGTTATCAATCTGTTAGAAATATGAATCCCACTACTAAAGACAGATTCACAAGTAATCTGCCGGATCTGTCCCAATTTCTTATTAGACCCCTAAATGCAGATGATCTAGATGAAGTGACTAGCAGCATGGGCACTATTTTTACCAGTACATTAGACATTGTTGCTCCCATCAGATTAAAAAAAGTCAGAGATAAAACACTTGCACCGTGGTACAACAGTCATACTCGCGCCCTAAAGAGAGCAACCCGTAACCTCGAGCGAAAATGGAGGAAGACTAAATTAGAAGTTTTTCGAATTGCGTATAAAGACTGTATGTGCAGCTATAGACAGGCTCTAAAAACTGCTAGGACTGAGCATCTTAGCCAACTGATAGCAAGAAACCAAAACAATCCCAGGTTCTTATTTAGTACAGTGGCTCGCCTAACAAAACCTAAGATGCCCGCAGAGAGTATCCCATCACAGTTTAGAAGTGAAGACTTTATGGACTTCTTTAATGAAAAAATCAATAATATCAGGAAGAAAATAATGGAGGTTCAACCTCTAATAGTATCTCACGATCCAGTTCAGCCTATAGCTTCACATTTAAATTTTCAGTGCTTTACAGGTATAGGACAGGAAGAGCTGTATAAACTTATCACCTCGGCTAAATCAACAACGTGCCTGTTAGACCCAATCCCAACCAGATTTTTAAAAGAAGTGATGCTTACGGTTGGAGAGCCACTTCTAAACATTATTAATTCTTCATTACATCTAGGTCACGTCCCTAAACCTTTCAAGTTAGCAGTTATTAAGCCGCTTCTAAAAAATCTAATTTGGATGCAAATGAAATAACAAATTACAGACCGATTTCAAATTCAAATTCAAATTTTATTGGTCACATACACAATCAGTGTAATATGCAGTGAAATGCTTTATACGACCGCCAGTGACCTTAAAAAAATAAAATAAAATCTTGTACGTAAAATAAATAATCAATAAAAAGTAAATACTAAAGAAATAATTTTAACTAGTAAAATTAACTGTGCATAAGGCATAATAAAATATTGCAAAAATATATGATTAAAGTGTCAGTGGGTGTGCAAATATGCATGGAGGTGACATGTGCAATTGTCCAGATGTATGAGTATTTAGTGCAAGTGTGTATGAATGTGTCCATGATTGTTCAGTCAGTGTTGTGAGCTTAAAAGATGTTATTAGTCCTGTGTGGTGTAGTGATGATTGAGAGACCTTATCGCCTGCGGGAAGAAGCTCCTCCTCAGTCTCTCTGTGTTGGCCTTTAGGGAGCGGAATCTCTTCCCAGACCGGAACAAAGAGAACAGTCCATTACTGGGGTGACTGAGGTCCTTCATGATCTTCCTGGCCTTAGTCCAGCACCGCTTGCTGTAGATGGAGTGTAGGTCAGGGAGCTCAGTGCGGATGATGCGCTCGGCTGATAGCACCACCCTCTGTAGAGCTCGTCTGTCCTGCATGGTGCTGTTTCCGAACCAGGTCGTGATATTTCCCGTCAGGATGCTCTCTATGGTGCAGGAGTAGAAGTTCCTGAGCACCTTGGAGGGCAGTCTAAAGTCTCTCAAGCGTCTGAGGTGGTAGAGACGCTGCCGGGCTTTTTTCACCACGGTGCTGATGTGACAGGACCATGATAGGTCCTGCGTGATGTGAACACCGAGGTATCTGAAGCTGTCCACTCTCTCCACTGGGCTCCTGTTGATGACGGGGGTCTGGTAGTTCCTCTCCTGCTTTGTACTAAAGTCCACTATCAGCTCCTTTGTCTTACTGACGTTCAGGAGGAGATTGTTCCTCTGGCACCAGTTCTCCAGATTTCCAATCTCCTCTAAGTAGTCCGACTCATCATTGTTGGTGATCAGTCCGACCACGACGGTGTCGTCAGCAAACTTGATGATGGAGGTGGAGTTGGTGGTGGCCACGCAGTCGTGGGTGTACAAAGAGTACAGCAGGGGGCTCAGAACACAACCTTGGGGGGCTCCAGTGCTAAGAGTGAGTGTGGCTGAGACATGTCCGCCCATCCTTACTGCCTGTGGTCTGCCAGTCAGGAAATTGGAGATCCACTGACATATAGATGAGCTGAGTCCCAGGTTCTCCAGCTTGGTGGTGAGTGTGGAGGGAATTATTGTGTTAAAAGCAGAGCTGTAGTCGATGAAGAGCATTTTAACATAATTCCCTTTCCTAGTGTCCAGGTGAGTGAGTGATGTGTGGAGGAGATGAGAGATTGCATCGTCTGTGGAGCGGTTCTGACGGTATGCAAACTGTAGTGGGTCCAGTGTGTCGGGTAGTGAAGAAATGATGAAGTCTCTGATAAGGCGTTCAAAGCACTTCATCACTACTGAGGTGAGAGCTACAGGGCGATAGTCATTGAGAGAAGCAGGATGTGGTTTCTTTGGAACAGGAACAATGATGGACTCTTTGAAGCATGTGGGGATCACCGACTGAGATAAAGAGATGTTGAATATCTCAGTGAACACAGGTGCTAGCTGGTCTGCGCAGTCTCTGAGGATACGGCCTGAGATGCCATCTGGTCCTGCTGCTTTCCTGGTGTTCACTCTCTTGAAGGCTCTCCTCACGTCATGCTCGGAGATGATGAGCGCATTCCCGGTGCTGGCTGTGTCTTCCTGTCTGCAGCCGTTAGCGCCGCTAGCATTAGCGCCGTTAGCATTAGCGCCGTTAGCATTAGCATCGCTAGCGTCTTTAGCTGCAGCCTCGAAGCGAGCATAGAAAATGTTGAGCTCGTCTGCCAGAGTCGCGTCCGCCATACCGGATGCTGGTGCTTTATAGTCCGTTATTGTTCTTAGTCCCTGCCACAGGCTCCTAGAGTCACTCTGTTGAAGCTGTGACTCGAGTTGTCTCCCGTAGCGCTGCTTCGCCTCTTTCACCGCCTTCCGGACGTTATATGACGCAGCCTTGTACGGTTCCATGTCCCCCGATGCAAGTCCCGTGTTGTAGGCAGCTGTGCGAGATCTCAGAGCGTCGCGGATGGTTTTATCCACCCACGGCTTCTGGTTGGGAAACGTTCTGATAGTCTTTTTCTCTACCGTATCGTCTACCAGCTTTTCAATAAATCCCACAACCGCTTCCGTAAACACGCTGACGTCATCATCGGAGCTGTTTCTGAACATGTCCCAGTCTGCGTCATCGAGTGCGTCCTGTAACGCGGCCACCGATTGGTCCGTCCAGCGCGCGACCTCCCTCTGAACCGGAACTTCCTGTTTCAGCCTTTGTTTATATTTTGGCATGAGGAAGATGGCGGCGTGGTCGGATTTACCAAACGCTGGACGAGATTGTGCCTTGTAACCGTCTTTGACCGTGGTATAACAGTGGTCCAGTGTCCTTTCGCCCCTGGTGGGGCAGGTGATGTGCTGATAAAAGTTCGGCGCTGCGCGTTTGAGGTTGGCATTATTAAAATCCCCCGCCACAATGAGCGCAGCGTCCCGGTGTTGTGTCTGGTGCTGTGTGAGCGCCTCATGCAGCTCGCATAAGGCAGTGTTAGTGTCCGCTTGTGGAGGAATGTAAACGGCACTGATTATGACCGATGTGAACTCCCGTGGAAGATAAAATGGACGACACATGATGGACAGTAGTTCCAGGTTTGGTGTGCAGGAGCGTGTAAGAGGAACAACGCTCGCGCTGTTGCACCAGCTGTTGTTCACCATTAAGCACACGCCGCCTCCCCTTGACTTCCCCGAGTCCCGCGTCCTGTCCATGCGGTGAACCGAGAAGAACTCGGCCGGCTGTATGGCGTGGTCTGGCACCGCTGGGTTCAGCCATGTCTCGGTGAAGCAGAGGAGATTGCAGTCCCGAATGTCTCTCTGGAACTTTATCCTGGCCCTGAGGTCATCGAGCTTGTTCTCCAGTGACTGGACGTTGGCGAGCAGGATGCTAGGCCGAGGTGTGCGGTGTGCACGGGCCCTGAGCCTGTTCCTCACACCAGCTCGTTCAAACCTTCCTTTCATATCAAAAATACTAGAAAAAGTAGTATCAGCTCAAATTTGCACATTCTTGCACGATAACAACATCCTTGAAGAATTTCAATCAGGTTTCAGGCCCCATCACAGCATAGAAACTGCACTAGTTAAGATTACAAACGACTTGTTTTTAGCTTCAGACCAAGGCTGCATCTCATTGCTAGTCCTGCTCGATCTTAGTGCTGCATTCGACACTATAGATCATAATACTCTCATAGATCACTTACAAAATTATATAGGTATTCAGGGACAGGCATTAAAATGGTTTAGATCTTACCTGTCTGATCGCTACCATTTTGTAGATCTAAATGGAGAACCGTCTGGTGTAATGCCAGTGAAATATGGGGTCCCACAAGGGTCAGTTTTAGGACCTCTGTTGTTCTCAATATACGTGCTTCCCTTGGGTAACATCATTAGAAGACATGGGATTATTTTCCATTGTTATGCTGATGATACCCAATTATATATCTCAACTAAACCAGACGAAATACCTAAGTTGTCTAGATTAACTGAGTGTGTCCAGGACATAAAAGATTGGATGACCAATAACTTTCTTTTATTAAATTCAGATAAGACAGAGATATTACTTATTGGCCCAAAAACCAGCACACAACAGCTTTCACAATTCAGCCTGCGCTTAGAAGGATGTACTGTTACTACCAGCTCAGCAGTAAAAGACCTGGGTGTAATATTAGACAGTAACTTGTCTTTTGAAAATCACATTTCAAATATCACAAAAACAGCCTTTTTCCATCTTCGAAATATTGCTAAACTTAGGAACATCTTATCCGTATCTGATGCAGAAAAGCTAGTTCATGCATTCATGACCTCCAGACTGGACTATTGTAATGCATTACTACGTGGTTGTCCTGCATCCTCAATAAACAAGCTTCAGTTAATCCAAAATGCAGCTGCCAGGGTTCTCACTAGATCCAGAAAAGATGATCACTAGATCCAGAAAATATGATCATATAACCCCAATATTATCATCCCTGCACTGGCTACCTGTTCAGTTTAGAATAAATTACATAGTTACATAGTTCATGCTTTTATCACTTCTAGGTTGGACTATTGTAATGCCTTACTGTCTGGTTGTTCAGTTAGGTGCATAAACAAGCTTCAGCTAGTCCAAAATACAGCAGTGAGAGTCCTCACTAGAACCAGAAGATATGAGCACATCACCCCTATCCTATCTTCACTGCATTGGCTCCCTGTGAAATTTCGCATTGATTTTAAAATACTACTCTTGACATATAAGGCATTAAATGGTCTCGCGCCGCAGTATCTGAGCGAACTGCTAGTGTCTTACGATCCGCCACGCCTACTTCGGTCAAAGGATGCAGGCTGCTTGTCAGTACCACGTATTATGAAAACTACAGCTGGGGGCAGAGCTTTTTCTTACAAAGCCCCAAAATGATGGAATTGTCTTCCAAATAGTGTTCGGGACTCAGACACAGTCTCAGTGTTTAAGTCTAGGCTAAAAACCTATTTATTTAGTGTAAAGTTTTTCTAAAGTTTTGTAGTAGAAGAGGCGAGTTGCTCGGTCTGTCCGCTGTGCTTCGGTAAGCTTTTCTGGCGCCAGGAGAGACTCAGTCAAACACACACACGTTGTCTGTCAGAAAGGTCTCTGTTTATTAACAGCAAAAGATGGGGTTTATATATATTTGACCAAACACCTGGGCTATAGACATATGTTACTACAAAGAGCATGAACCATTGTAAATGTCCTGGTGAGATCCTGAAGAATCAAAGGAGAGGAAGATAGAGGTGTCTGTGCAGAGACAGATCACAAGATGTTGGCTCGAGTTAGGGGGAGAGGGGGAAGGAGACAGAGGGAGATAGAGAGAGAGGGGGAGAGAGAGAGAGACAAAGAGAGTATGGGAAGGAGAGCGTGGGAGCGTTCACACCTTTAAGAACAGATGCAAGAGGAGACAGGAAGATAGAAGCAGGAAAGATTTAACACGTTAATATCAAATCTATGTGGAAGAGAACAAGAGAGTAGAATCAACTCCTTTATATATAAAATAATTCTAACAGTTGCCCCCTTAAATTCTAAAAGAATTTGTGAATGTCAATTAGTTAACATAGCAAGAGATATTAACGTGAAGAAGCAGAGATTCATAATTAGTAGAGTCAGCAAAGATGATTATAAGAAGGGTGATAAAGGAAGAAGATAGCCTGGATTAAATCACTTCTAGAATCACAATTAGAAATGAAATATACACTACATACGTAATCAGGCGTTGGCACAAAAATAAAATGTGGAAAAAGCAAACTAATACCATTAGTTAATGACCATTGTTAAAAAAAAAAGCGCTATATATAAAAAAAAAAAAAATTGAATTAATACAAAGTTGAACCTATATGTGTATGTGTAAAAGGTGAGAAGCGACAGGAGCCCCCTTTTGAGGTGTCTTCTGGACATATGTTGCTCCACTAGCCCCTCGGTGCGGGCTAGGAGATCTTGTGAGTGGTCGATTATGTCAAGCAGTCAGATTCATCTGCGGTGCCTTCTTCACGCGGCTGGCGTGAATCCACTGTGGCTGTGAGTCTGTGAGAACAGCTGTGCGTGTCACTGCAATTACAGTTGTAGATGTACTGTAGGCAGCATCCCCCATCTTCCTGGGATTTAAACTTTTCACCAGCACTGTATCACCTAGGATGAAAGAGTGAGTAGGCTTGTCTGTATAGCAGAGGGAGAGAAGCAGAGACATTACTGTGAACACTGTTCAGTTTTTCAATGAGCGCTTGCGTATAATCGCCGACAATCACGTCCAGATCACCTGTAAGGGAAACACCGGGGTTACCTTTTACCCAGGGGGTGGGGAATGGTCGTCCCATTATAATCTCAAATGGTGAAAGTTTGGTTGTAGAATTGGGTGTCATTCTAATTTCACAAAGCACAGATGGTAACAGGTCAACCCAATTCTTACCTGTATCCATCATGGCTTTTGTCAACCTATCTTTGATGGTTCTGTTCATCCTCTCTACCACACCAGAACTCTGGGGATGGTAGGGGATGTGAAATTTCCAATCAATGCTTAAAAATTTACACAATTTTTGTGTCACTTTGGAGACGAATGGTGTGCCATTATCACTGTCAATAGATGTTGGAATACCGTAATTAGGAATGATTTCTTTAGCCAGAATTTTAACTACTATCGTTGCATTTTCTTTTGAGCATGGAAATGCTTCTACCCATTTAGAAAATCTGTCCATGATTACAAGCATGTATTTCAGATTTCTGACAGGTGGCATGTGTGTAAAATCAATTTGTAAGCATTGGAATGGTGCAATAGGCATTGGCAAGGCATCATGTTTAACATGTTGTCCTTGTGTATTTGCACGAGCACATATCAAGCAGGAATCTAATAGAACAAGTGTAGCCTGTTTGATATAGCGAATGCAGAATCTGTCCTCAATCATACGAATTACCCCCCGTTTTGCGACATATGAAATACCATGAAAATGACGCACTAATAACGGGAGGACAGATGCTGGAAGAGCTATACGGCTGTTCTCATCACGAATTAGCATATTGCTGCCAGGTGAACACTCGCGTGTGACACCATAAGCGTAACGCAAATCCGTAAAGATAGTAACAGGTTGATTTTTAAATAGGAGACATGCACGAGTAAGAGCGGTAAGTTCAGCAGCATGAGCTGAAAGAAAAGGCAACGAATAAGCTTCTAATACAATGTTGGGCAGCTGACCGATAGAATAGCCGCAATGTGTCACATTATCATTAGGCCTTGAACAAGAGCCATCAACATAAATGTGTGCCATGCTCTAAAGGAGTGGAAGAGGAATCGGAGTGTACAGCCGAGGTAGTGGTGATCTCATGTAAACAGTCATGATCAGCCCAGTCTGGTTGGGTCTGATCAGGGCCACAGAGTGTCATGAGACGGTGTAAGAGTACAGCCGGAGTGTTGTGTGTCAATATTGGTTTAATAGTTAGATTATGTGTGGCACAAAGAATAGCCTCATATCCTGAACGACGTTGAGCTGTCATGTGCTGTGTTTGAATATTATTAAGGATCGTTATAACTTGGTGAGAAGAGTGTAATACTAAGGGGTACGAGAGAGCAATCTTTTCAGCATCCGTGACAATGAGAGCAGAGGCAGCCACAGCTCGCAGACAAGCAGGAAGTCCTGATGCTACAGGATCTAGGGTTTTAGATAAGTATGCAACTGGCCGATAAGACCCGCCTTAATCTTGGGCTAAGACCCCCGCTGCGACCCCCCCGCCTTCAGAGACATATAGGTGAAATTCAATTCAATTCAATTCAATTCAGTTTTATTTGTATAGCGCTTTTAACAATTGACATTGTCTCAAAACAGCTTTACACAATCAAAAGAATTATTTAAGTTTGTATGGAATGTGCATGTGTATGAATCAAAATGTTCAGATATTCCCTGGCGAGCAAGCCCGAGGGCGACAGTGGCAAGGAAAAACTCCCTGAGTTTTAGCCAAACCTTGAGAGGAACCAGACTCGACAGGGAACCCATCCTCATCTGGGTGAAACAGATAGCAGGAAATGATCTGCATTTATACAGTGTTAAGTGTTAGGTTCAGCTATAATAGTTGATGTTAATTGATGTTATAATACTTTATGTAAAATGGAGTCCAGTAGTTATTCGAGACTCAGATAGACTTGTAGTAAGTTCCAGTCCTGAACTATCGAATTGTCAAGTCCTCAGAGAAACAGCTGACCACACCAGTCGAGGCCAGAACCATCTTCTAAGTATAGAGAATCATCCCCAGACACCAGACGCATCCTAAAGAGACACACGGGGCATCCATGCGATGAGACCTCCAACCAGAAACCGGGCACCAGGATGGATCAGACAGGTCCGGAGGGCAGAGGGAGTCTGGATCACTGGCAGCTCAGGAACCACATGTGTAGCTCGACAGAGAGAGAGAGAGAAAGAGTGAAAGGGGGAGACAGGGGGAGAGAGGAAAGAGAAAGAGGGGGAGGAAGAGAAGAGGAGGAGAGATTGCAATTAGGTATGGTCACAGTCACAATGTCTAATGTGAATGTATATTTACTGTAGAATGCAAGCAGGGACTCCGGCAGGACTAACTATGACAGCATAACTAAAAGGGAGAGCCAGAAGGAAACACAAACATGAGGGCTCCCTGAGATGTAAAGCAAACAATCACCTCACCGTCAACAAACCTGAGTGATCAAATGAGACTGAGGAAGACAGCATCTAAACATACCAGTTCACCATAATACTCTACGTCCATGAGTCCCCCAGATCTGCTCCTTTACCTTATGGCAAATCTATTTATAAAATGCTTGGTTAAATAAATAGGTTTTTAGCCTAGACTTAAACACTGAGACTGTGTCTGAGTCCCGAACACTATTTGGAAGACTATTCCATAATTTTGGGGCTTTGTAAGAAAAAGCTCTGCCCCCAGCTGTAGTTTTCATAATACGCGGTACTGATAAGCAGCCTGCATCCTTTGACCGAAGTAGGCGTGGTGGATCGTAAGACACTAGCAGTTCGCTCAGATACTGCGGCGCGAGACCATTTAATGCCTTATATGTCAAGAGTAGTATTTTAAAATCAATGCGAAATTTCACAGGGAGCCAATGCAGTGAAGATAGGATAGGGGTGATGTGCTCATATCTTCTGGTTCTAGTGAGGACTCTCACTGCTGTATTTTGGACTAGCTGAAGCTTGTTTATGCACCTAACTGAACAACCAGACAGTAAGGCATTACAATAGTCCAACCTAGAAGTGATAAAAGCATGAACTAGTTTTTCTGCATCATTTAGCGACAATATATTTCTTATTTTGGCGATATTTCTAAGGTGAAAGAATGCTATCCTGGTGATATTATCTACATGAGCTTCAAATGAAAGGCTGGAATCTATAATCACGCCGAGGTCTTTTACTGTTACACTTGACGGAACAGAAAGGCCATCTAAAGTTACGGTGTGATCTAAGATTTTACTTCTAGCTGTATGCGGTCCTATGACTAGAACTTCTGTCTTATCCGGATTAAGCAGAAGGAAGTTAATTAGCATCCAATTTCTTATGTCCTGAACACATTGCTCAACTTTAGTAAGATGGTTTTTCTCATCAGGTTTTGTTGAGACGTATAGCTGTGTGTCGTCAGCATAACAATGAAAACTAATACCATGCTTTCGGATTATGTTGCCCAGAGGAAGCATGTAAAGGGAAAAAAGCAGTGGGCCTAAAACTGAACCCTGCGGAACGCCAAACTCCACTAGAGAACATGCAGAATAATCACCATTTAAGTCTACATACTGATAACGATCGGTCAAATAGGATCTGAGCCAGGAGAGGGTTGTACCCTTAATTCCTACTAAATTTTCTAATCTGTGAAGAAGAATAGCATGATCAATAGTCTCAAAAGCTGCACTGAGGTCGAGTAATACAAGCATAGTTACACAACCCTGATCAGAGGCCAATAGGAGGTCATTTACTACTTTAACGAGTGCTGTTTCTGTGCTGTGATGAGGCCTAAATCCTGACTGATACAGTTCATGTATGCCATTTCTATGTAGATATGAGCATAGCTGCTCCGCTACTATCTTTTCCAGAATCTTAGAGATAAAGGGGAGGTTTGATATTGGCCTGTAATTGGACAGCTGACAGGGGTCGAGGTCAGGTTTCTTAATTATTGGTTTAATAACTGCTACTTTAAAAGATTTTGGAACATAACCAATGCTGAGTGAGGAATTAATTATTCTCAACATCGGTTCTGTTATTACTGGTACTATCTGTTTAAGAAAATGTGTCGGTATAGGATCTAATATACAGGTTGATGAATTTGCAGAAGAGATGAGTGAAATTAGTTCATTCTCTTTAAGAGGAGTAAAGTATTCTAGGTTTGAATCTGACATGGCTAGGTTAACATCAGTATCAATTACATTGTTTGGTTTCAAAGCCTCAATTTTATGGCTGATATTTACAATTTTATTATTAAAAAAGTTCATGAAGTCCTCACTATTGCATGATGTTGTTGTGGAGATTTCTGTAGTGGTCTTATTTCTGGTTAATTTGGCTACGAAATGGCTTGCCATAATCAGGTAGACCCAATGCTGGAGCTGAACTTAGAGATCGCTTGAGGTAACAAAGAGTCCTTCATCTCAGATGTCCATGTGATTTTGTCTGGTTGAGTGGAGGAGCATGACTGGCGCAATATCTTGTCATAGTAGGAACAGTCAGGAATTAACTGCCTACAATAGTTTATAAGTCCAAGAAAGCCCATCATTGCTTGCTTCGTGGCAGGTGGACGAATCTCGACAACAGATTGTATGTGATCAGCAGATAATGTTCTTTGTCCAACATCAGCCAGATGTGTCAGCATGCGCAGTGAATGTTTGCGACATAAGTCCTCAGTTTCAGCTGAGAGGAGGATGTCATCGGCGTATAACAGAAGTCGGACTTTCTCAGGCAGGGTCAGGGAAGCCATGGCATCTCTTACAACAGAGGAGAACATAGCTGGAGAGTCTGAACCCTTGAGGAAGACGAGTCCAGGTCAGATGTTGGTTTTTGAAGGTGAAAGCGAATATAGGCTGCATCTGCTCACTGACAGGGACACTGAAAAAGGCAGAACACAAATCAACTACTGTAAAATATGAATGATTTGGAGGTATTGACGTCAAAATGGATGGGACATCTGGAACAATAGGACTTGCAGGAATGACAATATCATTAATTTTGCGCAAATCTTACGTAAATCTTCATCCTTTTCCATCTGCATTTTGTATAGGATTAACAGGTGTATTGTATGGAGATTGGGTAGGAACTAGGACACCTTGTTCTATTAATGACAAAATCACTTTCTCAATACCTGCCTCTTTATCTGGTGAAAGAGGGTATTGCTTACAATACACAGGTGTCAGTGTTTTAAGTTTTGCTGTGTATGGTGTAGTGCAAACTGTGCCCACTTCATTAGCACGAGTAGGCCACAACCTCGGAGGTACAGAAGACAAGTAGGATGGGATGACAATAGATCTATCAGTAGAATCAACCTGTGGGATCACATCAGAGAACATAGTCAGATTATTAGGGGTCTTTAAAACGGTTTTGCCTTCTGCAAAAGATATACAACAGCCTAATTTAGACAGTCCATCTTGGCCTAGTAAATTGAACGGAGATGAAGGTATCACCACAAATCGATGAAGGAAATGCAAATTTGGATCATCTGGGCTAGTTACAGGAAGGTATACACCTTGAGTCTGGCACCTTAGACCACTCGGCCATCCCGACACATGAGTTGTATGTCAGGTTAGTGTCCGGTCCCTGCTAGAGAAAACTTTTTAAGAGAATTAGGTCTATATTATTAACAAAGGTTGTTTGAAATAGTTGTGTGAAATGTTGAGTAATATTACATCCAAAACTATCCCTGTGTAAGAACCAAGCAGTTTTAAACCTATCTAATCTAATTCCTAAAACCTATTACTGTCGAATAGGTGACATAAAAGGTTGAATAAAATTCCAAATCCTTAAGTATTCATCCAATCATTAGGAGTAAGAGACTGTTTGGAACGACCATTTCCCATCTTGTTAGTAAGTTACAGTTAGTAAACAAACCAAGCTTATCGAAGTTGAGCGGACACTTTAAGCTTTTTTAAAATTATTTTTATTATTATTATTTTTTTTTTATTACGGGTGGTGTGACATTCGAACAGAGTGTATCAGAATCTATTTAAAACTGAATACTGTAATCTATAAAGTATATTATCAAAAATGTGTAATATCTCCTGATAACACTACCAGGAATATGGATTCTATTTCAAATCTCACGTGCCTCTACACCTTTGGAGATTAATCACACATTTATCAAATACCAATATAGTGAATTAATAAGGCATTCGGCCAATCTACCCTGTTTCTGAGAACACTCTCAGAAAAATGGAGCTCAGGTGCGCCGGGCTGAGTCCACACGCCTCTATGTCAGGGAGACAATAAAACTCATGCACCCCCCACGTGTATAACTGCAACTGCACGCCGCTCCCTGTTCCAAAGAACACTCTAAGGAATATGGCTATAACCAATTCATTTATTTATTTTCTAGCCACGCGCCTCTATGCCAGGGCCACCTTATACACAAAGTGCATGCTACAAATGTCTCACTAAATTACCAATATTGTAATGCATAAATTACATAAACAACAGAAATTAGTGAACGTATAACTTTTTAAAACACACCCGAAGTAGCGCGTCTCCTCTAGCGGGACGCAGTTTTGATGACGTAGGTACTCGCGACGACAGCGCTGTGTATGTTTTTAGCTTAATGCTAACAACATCGGTTCAGTTTCAGTTAAACACCTAGTTTAATCTATATCTTTCAATTATCCACAATCGCTGTAATTTTAGTCAATAAACCAACGCGAGTAATGTCAAACACAACGTGAAACAAAAACTAATTAAAATGCATAAGTTTCTTTTTCCAAAATATAACCCAAATACACACCAATTGACTACATAAATAAACTATTGGTTCAAAAACTTTTCTGACCAAGGAAGGAAGTACAATAGCAAAAATACTGCTTAACTTACCTTCCTGGAGAGAAAAGGTTAGACGAGCCCCCAGATTGTAAAGTTTTTCTAAAGTTTTGTAGTAGAAGAGGCGAGTTGCTCGGTCTGTCCGCTGTGCTTCGGTAAGCTTTTCTGGCGCCAGGAGAGACTCAGTCAAACACACACACACGTTGTCTGTCAGAAAGGTCTCTGTTTATTAACAGCAAAAAATGGGGTTTATATATATTTGACCAAACGCCTGGGCTATAGACATATGTTACTACAAAGAGCATGAACCATTGTAAATGTCCTGGTGAGATCCTGAAGAATCAAAGGAGAGGAAGATAGAGGTGTCCGTGCAGAGACAGATCACAAGATGTTGGCTCAAGTTAGGGGGAGAGGGGGAAGGAGACAGAGGGAGATAGAGAGAGAGGGGGAGAGAGAGAGAGACAAAGAGAGTATGGGAAGGTGAGCGTGGGAGCATTCACACCTTTAAGAACAGATGCAAGAGGAGACAGGAAGATAGAAGCAGGAAAGATTTAACACGTTAATATCAAATCTATGTGGAAGAGAACAAGAGAGTAGAATACACTCCTTTATATATAAAATAATTCTAACATTTAGCCAAGCATTTTTATAAATAGATTTGCCATAAGGTAAAGGAGCAGATCTGGGGGACTCATGGATGTAGAGTATTATGGTGAACTGGTATGTTTAGATGCTGTCTTCCTCACTCTCATTTGATCGCTCAGGTTTGTTGATGGTGAGGTGATTGTTTGCTTTACATCTCAGGGAGCCCTCATGTTTGTGTTTTCTTCTGGCTCTCCCTTTTAGTTATGCTGTCATAGTTAGTCCTGCCGGAGTCCCTGCATGCACTCTACAGTAAATATACATTCACATTATACATTGTGACTGTGACCATACCTAATTGCAATCTCTCCTCCTCTTCTCTTTCTCCCCCTTTTTCTCTTTCCTCTCTCCCCCTGTCTCCCCCTTTCACTCGTTCTCTCTCTCTCTCTGTCGAGCTACACATGTCATTCCTGAGCTGCCAGTGATCCAGACTCCCTCTGCCCTCCGGACCTGTCTGATCCATCCTGGTGCCCCATTTCTGGTTGGAGGTCTCGTTGCATGGATGCCCCGTGTGTCTCTTTGGGATGCGTCTGGTGTCTGGGGATGATTCTATCTACTTAGAAGATGGTTCTGGCCTCGACTGGTGTTGTCAGCTGTTTCTCTGAGGACTTGACAATTCGATTGTTCAGGACTGGAACTTTCTACAAGTCTATCTGAGTCTCCAATAACTACTGGACTCCATTTTACATCAACTATTATAACATCAATTAACATCAACTATTATAGCTGAACCTAACACTTAACACTGTATAAATGCAGATAATTTCCTGCTATCTGTTTCACCCAGATGAGGATGGGTTCCCTGTTGAGTCTGGTTCCTCGCAAGGTTTCTTCCTATTACCATCTCAGGGAGTTTTTCCTTGCTACTGTCGCCCTCGGGCATGCTCACGAGGGACTATCTGAACATTTTGATTCATACACATTCACATTCCATACAAACTTAAATAATTCTTTTGATTGTGTAAAGCTGTTTTGAGACAATGTCAATTGTTAAAAGCGCTATACAAATAAAACTGAATTGAATTGAATAGTGGCAGTGTCTGGACACCGAGCTGAACTCAGTAACTGAGTCCTCACTCACGTTATGCACCCATTGGCTTCACACATTGTGTATTTTGAACTGTAGTTTTTTGGTTCCTTAATTCTGTTGTAGACAGTACAGTAACTAAAATTGATTTCTTTTTTTTGCATATGCTGTCTACTTGTCATAATATGGCAGAAGGGAAGTGGAATGAAAATGTAACTACGCCACACATTGGCAGGGGGCGTAGTTTTTTGGGGTTATCCGAGCCTATAGCTGGTAAACCACGTGTTTTGGTCTATGATGCTGTGACTGCTCAAACCACATCACATAATAACGAGTGAACCAAAGTCTTCCACTCCTGTCAATGCTGGTTCTGATAATGTTACAGAGCAACTACACGATCTCATTGGTGAGCTGGGAAGCCAAATTGGTGACTCAATTGCCTCACGATTGTTAAACAGTCACAGTTCTGCACTACCTTCTTCTTCTCGGTCATTTGAGCAACAAAGCTTTAGCACAACGTCCCTGTCTACAAATCTTGATCTTTCCAAGGTGAATCTAGTAGTCAAGACTACTATTCCATCTTGGAATGGATTTAACAGATGAATGTGTATCTGAGCAAAAGGGGTTGCAGCAAAGCTGCTAGCGTAGAAGAAATACTGAATCATCTCAGTGGTCGGGCAAGAAGCATTGTTAAGGTTAAGCTAAAAAGTTGCCCGGTTGCAGTGCTATGTCCTGAATTTGTTTACAAGGTACTACAGCGTTACTTTAGCGAGAGCCCTAGCTCTTGCCAGCCATTAGCTGATTTTTACGTTACTCAGCCAAAGCCTAATGAGTACCCTGTTGACTATTGGGTTAGGTTGAATGAAGCAGCCGAGCTAGCAGATGCTCACCTACGGAGACATGGGGGCAGGATGGAGAACATTGACTCAGAGATCGCAATGATGTTTGTCAGGAACTGTCCTAATCCTGATCTTTCGAATGTCTTTAGGTGTAAGCCTATAAGGAAATGGTCGGCCGAAGAGGTCCAAGAGGCCATCGACGAGCACGAGAGAGATCTTAAGTCTCGAAAGCCACTTCCATCTGTGCTTAAATTCGCTGTAAATCAAGCTGTCGTTGCTGAAAAGCTGGTCAGCACTCAGGTAACAGTGGGAAGCGAAAGTACTGTCATGACTTCTGCTGCGTGTCCTACAAGCCCGCACACTAAAACAAGCGAAGCCGCAGAATTAGGCACTTTGGAGCGCGTGCTGAAAATGTTAGAAAGGGTGTTGGAGCGCAAGACTTTACAGGTTTCAGAACAAAACCCCCGAACGTCACCCTGGTATCGAGCTTCGCCGTGTGCGGTGTGCGGAGACCGATCCCACTCGACTCGCTCACACCGCATGAGAGAAAAAAAGATGCCTTGAGTGTCTAGAGTTTGGATATCAACGCAAACAGTGTCACAGAGTTGTAGCACAGGGTGTTGCCCAGATTAGTAATGATCAGGAACACTAGATCACTCACATTGGGGAGAGGGCAGTGTGAGCATTGAGAGTCGGCCTCTCACCATATTTACATTTAGGCATTTGGCAGACGCTCTTATCCAGAGCGACTTACATTTTTATCTCATTATACATCTGAGCAGTTTAGGGTTAAGGGCCTTGCTCAAGTGAGGTTAAGGGCCTTGCTCACCAGTGAGGATGATCCTATGTTAATTTATAGCAACCATTGTCAGGCCGAACCAAGCGGTAGCATCATTTTATTCCAAAACATAGCAAAGCTAGAAAAAGCTGATAGTTTATTTTACACTGATGTGTTGGTGAATGATGCGGTCACTTGCCAAGGCCTGTTGGACACCGGTTCTATGGCATGTACTATTAATGAGGAAATAGAGCGCAAGCTACTGGATGCATGTGAAACCCTTGAGGTTGAGCAGCCCCATGCTGATGTTTTGCTTGTCGGCTGTGGCGGTGTTCGTGTCAAACCTAAGTGTATCTATCAGCTAAAAATGTGTGTGTATGGATTTCCAGTTGTCGTGCCTACTTTGGTGGTACCAGGGCAAAAAGACCAGCTGATCATTGGTACTAACATCCTTAAGTATGTCATGAGTCAACTTAAGCAGTCGCAGAGTTATTGGCGTATCATGAACCAGCCAAATGTCACGTGATATCACCAGAGATTCAACAATTCTTGAGTATGTTGTCTGGGCACGATAGATGGGAGGGTGGTAATATCCCAACAGTTGTCGGTACTGCTAAGCTCACTCAAGCAGTCACACTGTTACCTCGGCAAGAGCACCTTGTGTGGGGTGCTCCCAATGAATTCCACTGTATCTGTAGGTAGCACTGTGATGATTGAATCACCTAAGGCACAAACTCATAAGAAGGGTGTTCTTGTTGAACGAGTTATAGCTACGCTGCCTGGTGACAGATGGGTACCGGTTAAGTTGATCAACCCATCTATTAAGCCCGTCACTTTGAGACGTAACGCTAAGATAGCAGATGTTTCTCCTGTTTTAGCGGTGGAGGACCTTGACACCCAGTCTGGACATGGTGACAGGGAATTGTTGAACATGCAGAGTCAATCTATCTCCTCTAGTGCAGATGCAGAGGTTGGTTCTCCTTCTGGTATTCGTGACGCGCTGCAGAAGCTCGGACTCTGTGATCTTGACCTTGAATCCTGTGAGACGACTCCATACTGGACAGACCAGCTTCTGCAGTAGATTCAAAGACAACAAGATGTGTTTTCTAAACACAAGTTAGATTGTGATAAAGCCAAAGAGTTTGTTCACAGAATTCACCTATCAGATAGTCGCCCGTTCAGGCTCCCGTATCGTCGTGTTCCTCCGGCTTAATATCAAAAACTGAGAAAGGTGCTCTCCGAAATGGAGGAGCAAGAGATTATCCGTAAGTCTTGCAGTGAGTGGGCATCCCCGTTAGTTTTGGTATGGAAGAAAAGCGGTGATCTTCGTGTTTGTGTTGATTACCGTTGGCTTAATGCCAGGACCGTCAAGGATGCTCATCCTTTACCTCACCAAGCAGACTGCTTGGCAGCCTTAGGCGGAAACACGATCTTTAGTGCAATTGATCTTACCTCTGGCTTTTATAACATCACGATGGCGGAGGAGGACAAAAAGATCACGGCCTTCACAACGGCGATGGGGCTCTTTGAATTTAATCGTCTGCCTCAGGGACTGTGCAATAGCCCTGCTGGCTTTATGCGCCTGATGACTAGCATCTTTGGCGATCAAAATTTCTTGACGTTACTCTATTATCTGGACGACCTACATGTATATGCCCCAGATGAAGGTGAGGCCAACAAGAGGCTCGAGATGGTGTTCAGTAGACTCCGAGAGCATGGGTTAAAGCTAGCCCCCAATAAGTGTCATTTCCTCCGGGGGAGCATGCGGTTTCTAGGGCACGCCATCGATAGTTCAGGGATAGCGACCGACCCAGAGAAGGTTAGTGCTATTGGAGCAGTAGAAGAGTCTGACTTAATGATGAAGGATGGAGTTACCCCATTCCAGAGGAAAATTAAATTGTTCCTTGGGATGGTTTTGTATTACCAGAGGTTTATCCATATGTTCTACCATAGCACACCCTCTGTTTGCCTTGACAGCTGCGCCCAGGGGCAAGAAACCTCCGGGGAGGGGTGTTACGTTCAGGACGTTAAGTTCTGATGACTGGAAGGAAGAGCACAGTATGGCTTTCCAGCAGTTAAAAGCTGCATTGATGAATTCTGTGGTACTGACACATCCTGATTTTAGCCGTTCGTTCATTTTGTCCACTGACGCGTCTATGGATGGGTTGGGCACTGTCCTGTCACAAGTTACAGAAGGTGAGACCAGAGCCCGGTCAATTGCTTTTGCCAGCAAAGCACTCACATGCGCTCAGGCGAGATACCCTGCTCACCGACTAGAGTTCTTGGCTTTGAAGTGGTCCGTTTGTGACAAAAACGAGTTTGTTGTTTGGACGGACAACAATTCTTTGACTTACATCATCACAAAGCCTAAACTCGATGCGTGTGAGCAGAGGTGGGTTTCCAAGATAGCACCCTACCGATTCAGCATCAAGTACATATTCAATTAAATTCAATTCAATTTTATTTATATAGCGCTTTTAACAATGGTCATTGTCTCAAAGCAGCTTCACAAAAATTAAAGAAATTTAACAAAAAAAAATTAATAATAATAATAATTATTATAGAAAAGAAAATAATTGGAAGTGTGGATCTGAGAAAAATGTGCAGATAATAATAATGAGACGAATGAATGAAATTTCTCTGATGAGCAAGCCAAGGGTGGCGGCGACGGTAGCAAGGAAAAACTCCCTGAGATGGCATTAGGAAGAAACCTTGAGAGGAACCAGACTCAACAGGGAACCCATCCTCATTTGGGCGATAACAGATAGAAATGATATAACATCTTGTGTGTTGTGCAGGTGAAAATTCAATATGACAGAAATTATTTAAATTGACATGAAGACCAGTTCAGCATAGGGACGAGTCAGTAGGTGCAGAGGGCAGATGAGGTCTGGATCACTGGAAGCACAGGAGCAGCATGTGTAGCTCCAACCATCATAAAGCTGAATCCAGTTGGAGCTGGTCCTTCTCTGGATGCCTCAGGAACCTCGCAGGGTCGGCCTTTGTCTACTGAAGCTGGCAAAATCTCCCGATGCCTCGGGATGGGTAGAGAAATACAGAACAGATGGGGAGAATTAGCGTAGTTGCCATTCGGTATAGGTGTACTGGAGTCTGAGATTATGGGATGAGTTATGTGTATGCCAGATTAAAAAGATGCGTCTTGAGTCTACTTTTGAACTGAGAAACCGTGTCTGCTCCCCGAACACTGTCTGGAAGGCTATTCCAAAGCGTTGGAGCTAAATATGAAAAAGCCCTACCCCCTTTTGTAGATTTTGAAATTCTGGGAACTACCAGAAGTCCGGAGCTTTGTGATCTTAAGGCGCGTGGTGGATTGTAGTGCATCAGAAGACTGGTTAGGTATGTGGGAGCTAAACCATTTAAGGCCTTGTATGTAAGTAATACCATTTTGTAATTTATTCTAAACTGAACAGGTAGCCAGTGCAGGGATGATAATATTGGGGTTATATGATCATATTTTCTGGATCTAGTGAGAACCCTGGCAGCTGCATTTTGGATTAACTGAAGCTTGTTTATTGAGGATGCAGGACAACCACCTAGTAATGCATTACAATAGTCCAGTCTGGAGGTCATGAATGCATGAACTAGCTTTTCTGCATCAGATACGGATAAGATGTTCCTAAGTTTAGCAATATTTCGAAGATGGAAAAAGGCTGTTTTTGTGATATTTGAAATGTGATTTTCAAAAGACAAGTTACTGTCTAATATTACGCCCAGGTCTTTTACTGCTGAGCTGGTAGTAACAGTACATCCTTCTAAGCGCAGGCTGAATTGTGAAAGCTGTTGTGTGCTGGTTTTTGGGCCAATAAGTAATATCTCTGTCTTATCTGAATTTAATAAAAGAAAGTTATTGGTCATCCAATCTTTTATGTCCTGGACACACTCAGTTAATCTAGACAACTTAGGTACTTCGTCTGGTTTAGTTGAGATATATAATTGGGTATCATCAGCATAACAATGGAAACTAATCCCATGTCTTCTTATGATGTTACCCAAGGGAAGCATGTATATTGAGAACAACAGAGGTCCTAAAACTGACCCTTGTGGGACCCCATATTTCACTGGCATTACACCAGACGGTTCTCCATTTAGATCTACAAAATGGTAGCGATCAGATAGGTAAGATCTAAACCATTTTAATGCCTGTCCCTGAATACCTATATAGTTTTGTAAGCGATCTATGAGAATATTATGATCTATAGTGTCGAATGCAGCACTAAGATCGAGCAGGACTAGCAATGAGATGCAGCCTTGGTCTGAAGCTAAAAACAAGTCATTTGTAATCTTAACTAGTGCAGTTTCTGTGCTATGATGGGGCCTGAAACCTGACTGAAATTCTTCAAGGATGTTGTTATCGTGCAAGAATGTGCAAATTTGAGCTGATACTACTTTCTCTAGTATTTTTGATATGAACAGAAGGTTTGAAATCGGTCTGTAATTTGTTATTTCATTCGCGTCCAAATTAGATTTTTTAAGAAGCGGCTTAATAACTGCTAACTTGAAAGGTTTAGGGACGTGACCTAGATGTAATGAAGAATTAATAATGTTTAGAAGTGGTTCTCCAACCGTAAGCATCACTTCTTTTAAAAATCTGGTTGGGATTGGGTCTAACAGGCACGTTGTTGATTTAGCCGAGGTGATGAGTTTATACAGCTCTTCCTGTCCTATACCTTTAAAGCACTGAAAATCTAAATGTGAAGCTATAGGCTGAACTGGATCGTGAGATACTATTAGAGGCTGAACCTCCATTATTTTCTTCCTGATATTATTGATTTTTTCATTAAAGAAGTCCATAAAGTCTTCACTTCTAAACTGTGATGGGATACTCTCTGCGGGCATCTTAGGTTTTGTTAGGCGAGCCACTGTACTAAATAAGAACCTGGGATTGTTTTGGTTTCTTGCTATCAGTTGGCTAAGATGCTCAGTCCTAGCAGTTTTTAGAGCCTGTCTATAGCTGCACATACTGTCTTTATACGCAATTCGAAAAACTTCTAATTTAGTTTTCCTCCATTTTCGCTCGAGGTTACGGGTTGCTCTCTTTAGGGCGCGAGTATGACTGTTGTACCACGGTGCAAGTGTTTTATCTCTGACTTTTTTGAATCTGATGGGAACAACAATGTCTATCCGACAGATCCGGCAGATTACTTGTGAATCTGTCTTTAGTAGTGGGATTCATATTTCTAACAGATTGATAACGTGGGGAGACACAGCTAATCTGTTCTACGGGTAGAGTATATGTCAGGAGTTGATGATCTGTGATATCATCACTTTGAGGTATGATCTCTATATTAGAGACATCTATACCATGGGATATAATTAAATCTAGCGTATGATTAAAGCGGTGAGTTGCTCCAATTATATTTTGCTTAACCCCAAAAGAATTTAGTAAATCCATAAATGTGAGTGCTAAAGCGTCGTTAGCATCATCTACATGAATGTTAAAGTCTCCTACTATCAACACTTTGTCAGAGTTAACCAATAGGTCTGATAGCAGATGTCCAAATTCTTTAAGAAAATCGCCATATGGCCCCGGGGGTCTGTACACGGTGGCCAGGGTAAAATATAGCAAGGGTTTATTACGCATTTCATTTAGTGCAACATTAATGATAAGCACTTCAAATGAATTAAACCTGGGACCAATTAGACGGGGCTCGTGCTTATTGAAATATCCTGACGGAGTAGACTCATTCAGACCAAAATATTCATTTGGTTTAAGCCAGGTTTCGGTGAGACAGAGTGCGTCAAGGCAATAATCTGAGATAATTTCATTAACAGTAAGTGCTTTAGGCGCAAGGGATCTAATGTTGAGTAGTCCAAACTTTAGAGGTGGATTTTGACTACTTATTTTGCCTTTTTCTGGTTTTCTGGTTATCAGATTGTTTCGGGCAAATTTAACAAATTTATTCTTTTTTCTCAGTATTCGGGGAACAGACACAGTTTCTATAGGACAAGCTATGTGTGTGCGTCTATCACTACGGTGAGTTGTGATGTGGCTAATATGTTTGGAATCTACAGTATGACTTACCGCCAGTCAGATGGTTCGTAGTGTTCTGGAGATGTTGTCAGAGAGGACCGCTGCTCCAGCTCTGCTAGGGTGTAGGCCATCGGTGTGATAGAGCCTAGGACGCTCCCAGAAAACATTCCAGTTATCAACAAAGCGTAATTTCTGTTGTTGACACCAAGATTGTAACCATTCATTAAAGGCAAATAATCTACTGAACTTCTCGATTCCTCGCTGAAATGTGGGAAGCGGTCCAGATACGATGATCCTTGTTGTGGGTGATGTGCTGCGGACCTTCTCGACCAGGCTCCTGAAGTCCTTCTTTAGGATCTCCGTCTGCCTCAGCCTGGTGTCGATCGTGCCGGCATGAAGAACCACAGCTCCAATGTTCCTCCTCAGGGCAGCAGGCACCTGTGCAGCAACATCAAGAACACGTGCACCAGGTAAACAGCGTGTGTGCACCTTACCTTTAGCCGTGGTAGCACGCACGTGACGAACGATGGAGTCTCCGATGACCAGGACGTCGTGTGCCGTCTCGCGGAGAGGAACGAAGCGGTTTCGGGTCGAGATGTCGAAGACGGGTGGTGGCGGAGGGGGCGAGGTCCTCGCCGGGGGCTTGGCGTGCTTCTTCTGCTGCTGCTGTATCCAGGGTCCGTGGTATCCCGGCGCCGGGGTGAAGGAAAACTGGGCGGGCTGCGTCCTTGGTGTGTTGGACCTGGGCAGAGAAACACGCGGGGTTGAGGTTGTCGGAGAGATTGTGTCACGCCGAGAATTTACCTGGGACAGGTGAGCGTCGGTCCGTGACGATTCCAGCGTGGCTTTCCGCTGCTGTAGCCGGGCCAGCTTCACCTGTAGCTCACAGATCAGCTTTTCCACGGCCTCCAGCTCCAAATCCACCGAGTGCAGCTCCAATGGCTCCTCACCTGCACTCAGAGGCAGAATCACAACCGACATGGTGTCTAAACACGGAAAATAATCGGTGTGAAGAAGCAAAAACAAACTTTACAAACAAACGTGATAGCCGGGCTAACGGGCTAGCGATGCTAATGCTAATTAGCGATGCTAATGCCGGCTAAAAGTGGTGTGCTGCAAAACAATTAAAACTTAACGATATAACACGCGTTTCGAGTAAATATATTATAAGATACTTATCCGTTTCATCTACACTCTTCGTAAGGGGACGAAAAAGTTTAAAAGTTGGTCAGTATGGGGGAGGTTGGAAAAAAAGCAGCGTCTCAGCGTCCTCGTACAAGGGTTCCCAGATCAGTCATACCTGGCAGTAAAAACGTGGTGGCTGATGCCTTAAGCCGTCGACCCTTCGCTCATAGTCAGGTCAGTCAGAGGCTGTTAAATGAGCCATACAATGTGTTGCTCAAGGAAGCGGAACAATTTGGGGAAGAGACGGTGCAGCATGCATTCAGGCTTAGTGCTGATATTCAGAGCATTGAATGCTCTCTCTGCACAGTGTTGAGCCATGATCCACTCTCCGATGCTGAGGTGTCTGCAGTGTTACAAAGTCACAGTGACTGGGAAGCAGGGGTTGAGTCAAGAGCAATCTCTTGGATTGCCCAGGATACCCAACAGTTGTTGCCCCTGGGGCAGTGCCCATTGCCAGTCTTCTCATTAGATGAACTTTGAGACAGACAACAAAATGATCCCTGTCTGTACAGGGTTCTGTTCTATGTTGTTAGGGGCAAAAGAGCCTCACGCCATGAACGCGCAGGTGAGACGTATAAGGTGCTCAGAGTTTTGAAACAGTGGGACAAATTAAAGATGCTCAATGGTGTACTGTATGGTGTAAGCAAAGACAATTTGACAGGGAAGAGGCGATTACAATATGTTGTCCCATCTTCTTTAATTATGCAGGTCATGACATTGGTTCACGATGAAGCAGGGCACCAGGGCCAGGGTCAAACAATGCATCTGGCAAGACAAAGATTCTTTTGGGTTGGGTTGGAACGTGACATTCGTAGGTATGTTAGGTGGTGCAAGCGCTGCGTAGTCAGTAAAACGCCTGAACCCAAAGGTAGAGCACCATTGTAGAGCGTGAAGACATCAAATCCAGTGGAGCTCGTGTGCATCGATTTTTGGACTGCGGATAATTCAAAAGGTCGTAGTGTGGACGTGTTGGTCGTGACTGACCATTTTTCTCAGATGGCTCGTGCTTTTCCATGTCGTGATCAGTCAGCGAAACAAGTAGCGCGACAGTTGTGGGATCACTATTTTTGTGTGTACGGTTTTCCTGACAGGATCCCCTCGGATCAGGGGGCTAACTTTGAGAGTCAACTGATCCGAGAGTTGCTGCAGGTTGCCGGAGTAAAAAAAATCACGAACGACTGCATATCACCCAATGGGGAAAGGAAATGTTGAGAGGTTCAACAGAACCTTGGGTAATATGATCAGGGCACTCCCGCCAAGGGCTAAGGAAAAGCGGTCGCAGGTGCTTCAAACACTGACATTTGCGTATAATTGTACCGTGCACAAGTCCACTGGCTACGCCCCATTTTACCTAATGTTTGGTAGGGTCCCAAAGCTGCCTGTGGATGTCATGTTCAGCAACATTGAGAGAGACAGTTACGTTGTTGATTATGACAAATATGTAAAAAGGTTACGAGATGACCTGAAGGAAGCGCTCTCTGTCGCTCAGAAAAACGTTGATGTCAGTCAGCAGCGTCAAACTGATCTGTACAACCAAAGGACGAAGGGTCGTAACATTGAGCTGGGAGATCAGGTTCTGCTAGCTAACAAAGGTGAGCGCAGGAAAAGAAAACTAGGAGTCCTCGCCCCCCTATAGGGTAGTTGCAATGAACCCCCAGTACCACATTTACCGCATTTGTAACACCAAAACGGGTCAGGAGAAAACTGTCCACCGCAATTTGTTGTTGCAAGCGAATTTCCTTCCACTTGAGCTGGGTGAACGTGAGACATCCGAGGATAGTGGTGGATCCGTATTTAGCAGTAGAAGTGTTTCAATGGCTGACGTTGCTGGTACTGAATCCGAGGTATGTCCTCTGTTTGAGCGAGTCGCCAGTTGGGTGGAAAAGACAGCAGCTTGTGACAATCCGCAGCAGACATTGTCATGCATATCTGATGGTGCTGAACCGCTGAACACAGTTCCTGAGTCGTTGGGACAGGAGCAATTGGTTCCCAAGGATGACTGTACCGAGAATAATAGCATAGCTACTAGTAGCTCGGATGAAAGACTGAGTCCTGATTTGCACATTTCGCGTTCTGAGTCGGTTCTCCATAGTGGCTCTTGTATTTCTGCTGCTGAGGTTATCAAGCCACTTCTTGCTCCCAGGGAAATGAGAGTTCGGACCAGAGTGGGTAGGATTGTGAAACCTGTCAACAGATTGATAGAAACCATGGCCCAATCCATCAAAACTCTCGATCCAGTTGGTGGGGTTGTAAGATCTTTATTGAGATGAGAACATATTGAGTACAATATTGATTATATTATTTTGAGTTTTATGATTACAGTCAATGTATTTCAGTATGTTGTTCCAGATGAGAGACGTAGGTCGTCTGAGATGAATGGTGTTTAAGGCACCCTTTGCAGGTGATTGTAGTAAGCCTGATCAACTTACGGTACTCACCTTCCCTGTGAGTGGGAGACGTATTTTGTTGCACAACTTTCTGGATAACATTTGGTCTAATGACTCCAGTGTATACGTATCCCTATTATGGTCAAAATTCGTGAAGTTCAGGGGGGAGAATGTAACTGGTGTGAATAATACATTGATTTAATCTTGCTTGTTTTGCTTTTCCCTTCCTTATTTGTATTATTATTTTTATTTTTCTTCTTTCACCTTTATTTTATTGTCCATGATGCTTTAATTTTCTTCCATTTTGTTTTATTGGTTTAATGAACTCCACGAATTCTTGTTCTTCTGTAATTGTTCAAGTTAAAAAAAAAAGTTAAAGTAGTGGAACTCTGTTGTTGAGGCCTTGTTTGGGGGGGGAGTGATATCAGCGGGACACTTCAGGCTTTCTCTACATGCGACATGTGACTGCCTCAGTCTACCTGTATGTGAGGCTCACGAGGGCATGTGTTATCGGGTTCTCCCCGTGAATAACTCTGGTATGACAATGTTTCTTGCCTAAAATGCATATTTGTTGGTGGATGAGCGTGACTACCTTATACTAGCATTTAATGGTGTTGGTCATGATGGAAATCAATAATTTAATATGATTATCCGACTTAATTGATGTACCTCATGATGCTAATCAATTGGTGTTGTACTGTATGCTAGTGTGTGTACCAGAGAGGGAGAAGCTGTCGCCTGTTTCACCCACTGATTATTTCTCCTTGTTGCAGGTATGTTGGTTGTTTAATCCTGCTTACAAAAAACAGTTTTAGTTGATTGTTAAGGAATATGCATTATATATTTAGAGTGCCACATGTGAGGGAAATTGGTTTAATTAATACAGGTTGTACGTGGCGCATGTGGTGCAGCTTACACGGTAGGATGCTAACGCATTGAATGTTTAATTTTGATATGTGTTAGGGTTAGGTTTTTAGAATTTAGATTTATTAGTCCAAAATTTGGCTTATTTTGCACGGGCCACTTTCCTGTCCCCGGTAATACACTCTAATAGAATAACCAGTTAAAATGTTGCCACTATATAAAAAAAATAAAGGTTGGATAATAAAATAAAATATGTATGTGTATTAAAATGATAATTAAAAAAATATATAATAACCTTAACTTCAACTTTGTTAGATAAAAAATATATATAGTATATAGTATATCATATATAGTAAAAGTAGAAGGGGGGAGGGGGGGAGGAAAAGAAGGGAGGTTCAGTGGGGGAGGTTAGGTTAGGGTAAAAAGACGTAGCCCTGGGATAAACCCAGAACCCACGTGGTGCACGGGCTTGCAACTCAGGCCTCATCTCCAGCACTCTCCATACAAACGATCGACAGATATGGCGCCTGATAGATTATGCAAGGCTAACGATCGTGTTTTGGGCTAGGCTGGGGTAAAATTTATCCACAACACTCCTACTCCAGATAGGGTAGAATTAGTATTAAGTGACCATGCCTGTGGAAAGGTTAAAGGTCAGATACACCTAGGGTTACAGGAAAATATGGTTATGCTGACCTAGGGTTCTAGAGCTTACATTTTAAACTAACGGTTATGTTTAGGTTTAAAAAATTAGGTTTAGAGGTCAAAATGAACGGTTATGTTTTGAGTTCAGGGATAGCAGACGCATTAAATCCTATTTAAGGTTAACACTAGAAGCGCCGAGCAGCGGTCATCTGACTGCAAGGTGGGGAAAAAAAAAAAAAAAAACTTCACACTTGATCAAAATCCAGGACCCTCCTTTCATGACTTTTCCTAGATCTGTGAGCGTAATCACCCAGCATGCTTAAATTTTTTAAATCGCACCTGTAAAAGCCAGTATAAAGCTATTTTGTTCTTATTTACGTGAAATCGCTGACAGCTGCTCGGCGGCGTGACGTTTCCTGCATTTTCCAACCTGCGATTCTCATTTCTCTCAGCAGATGGCGCAAGGGATCGCGCATACTATTTATGCGTCATTCAGTGCGTCTATCTCAGGTTTCATTCATTCCATACATGCAGTTTATATATATCAATATATATATGAAATAATTGATCATCTTGCGCCATTGATAATCAGCAATATTTTATAAGGAGATTTAGGGATTTAGCTCTACTTAAATTTCTGAAACTTTGGATGTTTTTTTTCTTTTGGTTAAATTAGTTCTGAACTCGCTTCCGTGAAACTATCGCTAAAACAATGTAATGAGCCCTCCTGAGGATATAAAGCTTTATTATTGTGTTTGAATAAATAATCAGATCTACCACAGCAGATAATAAACTATGGTGTGTCATAACCGAAGCAAACACCACGATTATGCCTCGTTTCGTTCGACGGGAACGTGGTTCACTTAGCCGCGGTGTATTATAACCCTGTGGAATGTTTCACTGTTTATGCTCACATAAGAGTAATAAAAGCGAGTGAAATGTGGAAATGATGTGTGGCAACTCAGTGAGAACTAAACCAAAGATTTCGGTAACTCCACTGAGTGTAACATCTGCATAGTGACACTGAACATCTTCACTTTTCCGTTTACCTCTGAAAAAAAAGCTGTATTTTGTTTGTTTATGTTTAGAATTTTTATAACAGTAGAAGTACGCGCGCGCACGCACACACATAGACACACACACACACAGACACACACACTCCCCTGAGCCCTCGGGAAACATCCAATCACCGTCGGTATACAAATGAGTCAAGACGTAGCCTAACGTGGTGTCGTGTCGGATTTCAGCGGTCATGGAGTGGGAAGACTTTGAAGAAGCTGCAGTAAACAGCTGAACAACTTCACTTTTCCGTTTACCTCTGAGAAAAAAAAGCTGTGTTTTGTTTGTTTATATTTAGGATTTTTATAGTAGTAAGAGAAAGTTATAGTTTGGTCTGTACTGTAGTTCGCACCCTTGTAGAGAATAAATAAATGAACAACACCTTCATATCCCCTCTCAAGAGAGTGCCATAGTCCATTGTGAGTTTTAATGATTTGGCTGAAACTAATTATCACTACATAAGTACCCTAACACCATTGATCATGAGTTTCAGCTGAACCTAATTCTATACTTGTAACAGAAAATGTAGATGCAGATTCCAAATGTGTATTTATATAATAGATAGATAGATAGATGTGTGTGTAGGCTCTACGCAGGGGGAAGAGAGGGAAGCGCACCCTCAAATGAATGTCTGCACATGTTAATATATTCCTAAAATGTATATATTACAAGTTGATAAACTGATCTGCGGTAGCGGAAAAATCCGCTGAAAAAGGACAGGCTGCAGCGGACGCGCACACACACACATACACACACACACACACACACACACCTCCCTTGAGCCCTGCATCTGTCGGATTTCAGCGGTCACGGGGTGAAAAGACTTTGAAGCAGTTTATATATGAAGCTAAGCTTGAACTTATCAGCATTGTAAATATATAATACGTTTCAAATAAAATCGCTATTACTTGACCCTGAAGTTTAGTTTAGCACACACAAAAAAATGAAAAGTCATTTCTGGTAAATCAACGGCATGTGTAGTTTATTTACAGTAATTCATTAAAAATTTACAGTAATTTGTTAAAAAAATAACACCATTCAAATGCTTACAATTCGTCTAGATTTCTAGCAGATGCCATACGTTTTGTTCCCTGAACATCTGCCGACTTGATTTTCATTTGCTTACGAACACAAGTTCCATTCAACATATAATGATGTCTGCACATGTTAATATATTATTAAAATGTATATATTACAAGTTGATAAACTGATCTGCGGTAGCGGAAAAATCAGCTGAAAAAAGGACAGGCTGCAGCGCACGTGTGCACACACACACACACACACACACACACATACACACACACACACAGACACACCTCCCTTGAGCCCTTCGTCAGTCGGATAGATAGATAGATGTGTGTGTGTATATAATCAAACACATAAATACAAAATACGTTTCAAATAAAATCGCTATTACTTGACCCTGAAGTTTAGTTTAGCACAAACACACAAAAAAAACAGAAAAGTAATTTCTGGTAAATCAACTGCATATGTAGTTTATTTACAGTAATTCATTAAAAAATGAATATACATTGTACAGTACACGGTAAACACGGGAAAGATTACAAAAAACAGTGTCTACTTTATAAACAGCTTAGTATGTGCGTGGAGATGCTGAAATCCCTTGCATGTTGCCGCTCCATTTTGTGCTTCCAAGTGGAGAGATATTTGACCGATAGCCTAGAACAAAAGATCTATAGGTGTGATCACAACCCCCTCCGACCGACCGTGCCATCAATCACTGACCACCTCAGAAGTTCCCTCCAATGTATGGCTGCAATACTTGTTTTGCAAGTATTTTTAACACCATTCAAATGCTTATAATTCGTCTAGATTTCTAGCAGATGCCATACGTTTTGTTCCCTGAACATCTGCCGACTTGATTTTCATTTGCTTACGAACACAAGTTCCATTCAACATTGTGAATTTTGCCCATGATGCTTGCATCGCTTTATTAACATTCCATGCATAGCTTTGGTGCATACTTTGAGCATTTGCCACAGACAAGCCGCTTACAGGTCTGGCAGATATAAGAGGTTTTGTTCCCTGCACATCTGCCAATCTGACACTGCCTCCTTTTCGCAGGTGGAGAAGGAGTTTCAGGTAAAGGTCGCTTGCATACCATTGCCCTTGCCCCTTCTGCCCTTGCCGTTTTCTGGTGCGCACATAGTTCCTTTACCAACTCCAGAATAAATCTCCTCCTGCTTATGGTCACATTCATGCACTGTTTATATAGAATATGTGCATTAATTTCCGCCAGGTCTAGGAGGTTGTAAAACACAGCCACAGGCCAGCGCCTGGTGCCTCCCTTTACTGAATACAGCCGCGCCATTCGATCCATAACATCAACGCCAACTTTAGTGCTGTTGTAGTAGGAAATTGTTTCAGGCAGTTTCTTTTCGCCATTATCAGTTGAAACTGCCTGATCCATTGTGCTCAGAACGCATACATTCTTCTTTCGTTTTGCCTGATAAATCGTGAGCGTGGCCTTTCCAGCCTTCAACAACCTGGTCGAATATCGTTCAGACTGTGCCTGTGTACAAGGGGGCATTTCTCGTCTGATTTTATTCATTGTGCCAACAATGGTGGTTTTATTCGTCAAAAGATTGTTTGCAAGTCTTAACGAGGTGAAGAAATTGTCTGTTATATTTCTTCCTTTCCCCACGAAAGGCTCCACAATACGCATTACAACCGTGTCTGATAACCGCTGACCAGTCGCCCTACTGTCATCTTTCCCTAGATAGGGAATTGCGTTCAACATCTATTTTGTTTCAACATCAGCGGCCACCCAGAATTTGATACCAAACTTGTCTGGTTTATTGGCCATGTACTGCGTGAAACGACAGCGCACTTTAGTAGGGAACATTTGCTCATCTACTGTTATGTTCACACCGGGTATGTAAGAGGCAATGCTGTTTTTCACAAATTTGTGAAACCCTAACCCTGCGGGCTGCCCCAATGCTAGGGGGACCCTGGAAGACCCATGGTCCCCATAGACCCCTTGGGGCCGCAACTTTGGCCCCCGGGCTCGAGGTGCTACGGCGGGCATCCCATGGCCACTGGCTTCAGCGGACCCAGGATGGAAAGTCCCCCCGATTTCGACTCCGATCCGCGGGATGGGACCGCGGGGGAGCCCCGGGCACCCTCCGGGACTCTCGGGGCCCCTGGGGGCCCCCGACCCAAAGTTGCTCGTAGCGGGAAAGCGGTACCATTTCCCGGGTCTAGGGCTCACGCCGAGTCGGGCTGTGGTGGTCCGGGCCCGCTGGGGGGCCCCTGGACCGAACTCGGCCGGGGAAGGTGCTAGAGCCCCGGGCTTCGGGATCCCGGGCCCCCCCCGGGCCCCCGAGTTTGCCTGCTGTAATGGAAAAATCATATTTTAATTATATGTATTAATTCTATTTGATTCTTGTAGTAAGTGTGTAACGTAGACGTTAGAAGTTTGAACTTGTTTGTCGAAGCTTAGAGACACAAGGCCGAGAACAGAATAGAAACAACCTGATTGTAGTTGTCCCTGAATAAATGATAGGGTATGGACATCTAGTCTGGGGCAGATAAAGAGTCATGAGTTTGAATGTAGGAACTTCACGTACGGGGCGTTGATTATGTTAACAGAGATGTTTGTGTATAAAATAGGTCAGCTAGAGAAAGAGATCACCTTTCTCTATGCTGCAACTGTTTGCTGTATGAGACTGGTCCTTCTGCAGAAGTTTTAAATAAAACCTTTGTTACTTTGCTCTTACCCAGTGTATGGATTACTTGTCTTTATATTGGTTTCAGAATTTCCACCACAACTTGGCGTTGTCGGCAGTTCTCCGTGTTTGAGGAAGGCATTGGAGAATCCCGGGGAGGCGTAAGCGCTGACGCCTTGGAGGCTTTTCACTTCATCTCAAACGCTTAATTGGCAATCGAGCGTGAGAGGACCGGGGATTCACCATGTCACCTCAACACCGGAGTTAAAAGAACTAAAATAGTGTGGTAAGGAAATTTTTTAAGTTGTAAGTCTTTAAGTTGTAATTGTTAAAGTTAAAGTAAGTTGTAATTGTTAAAGTTAAAGTAAGTTGTAATTGAGTATTAAGTGCGCTTTCTCACAGTGGCTGGGATAGATTTAAACTTGGATCTATCACACGAGTCTGGGATTCGTGAAAAGTACCCAAAAAAGTGCAAAGGCGCACAAAAGAGAGAGAGATAGGGTACTGGTTTCGCCTCGTTTCCGAAAAACTTGGCCCCGCAGCAGACGTGCTCGGTGTGAGGACCTCCGGAGGTAAAAGCAAGTCAGAGTGCAGGGTTGCAAGGTGCACACGTAAAAGTAAAGTCCTCTTGACGGGAAAAACAGTCAAGGGGACTGTTGAGGTAAATTAAGGTAGAGAGTAAAGTGCACCGGTAAAGTCAAGAGGACTTTATGGCAGAGTGCAAACTGCTGCACCGGTAGCAGTCAGGGAGACTGTGAGAGCTCACTGTGAGTTAGTGGCACGTGTAAATTGACAAGTAAAAATCATGGGTAACAGCAAAAAAAAAAAAAAAAAAAAAAAAGATTGTTACGCTTGTGGGGTTCCTTGGTAAAGATAACATCTAAATTATGTTTGAGAAATGTGGAAATCCAGGGAAAACAAAAGAAAAAAAAAGAGAAATGTAGAATTATTAATTACTGAGATTGCTTTTGAGTTGTGGATGTGTGAATCATGTGTGGATAGATAATTACAATAACAAAAAGAATAACAAAGTAAACATTAATTGGGTAGGATTTAATATGTGGAAGGCAGAAGCAGAAACAGGAGAGAAAAACGCATACAACCTAAAATGCAAGCACAAAACATTGATCCTTTTCAGTGTGTTAAGTTTGTTTCAGATCCCGACCTGGACGGCTGCCCCCCGCGACCCCCAGCTATTAGACAGATAGCCCCTTCAGCAGATCCAGTAAGACAACATGGACAAGAGACTTCTCGGCAGGCCCAAGGCCCCAGCACAGCCAGCACAGCCAGCACAGCAATGATGGCTCTGTCTCCAATTTCGTCACATACTCGAACCAAGGCTCAGCTGAAAAGAGAAAAGGCTGATCGACAACCACCACCTGATGACAGCGAGGACGAGAGAGAGGAACTTTTAGGAGCTACAGGAAGTGTTCATCAAGTAATCACTGCTCCAATGATGGAAGTAGCAGGGGCAGATGGCACAGCGATGCTTGTTCACCGACCATGGACAATAAAGGACATCGAAAATGCACATGGACAACTCCCAGACCCGAGAGAGGGGGGAGGACAGAAATTCGGTGATGAAATGAGCAGATTTTGCTCAGAGTTTCGCCCGACATCTTATGAAATGTGACGACTTTTGGGGAGAAAACTAGGTGCGGACTTTGCAAAGATTAAGTATTCCTGGCCAACGGACAATGTTTTCGCACGGCGAGCTCAGGCTGATCATGAAGAAAACCAAGCATTTAACGGTTTTTGTGGTGTGCCTTACAGTAGCGTGTAAAGAAGCGTTCCCAGCAAAAATGGATATAACTAAAATATCAATGTGCAAACAACAACCAGGAGAGAGCGTGTCACACTATCTCACCCGCCTCACTGAGGTACATGATGCGAACAGCGGGTTGGAGAGGCAGACATGTCTGTGGCAGCAATTTCACCGTATGAAGCACATTTGAGGAACAGTTTCATAAATGGATTACAGGAGGACATCGCTCAGAAGGTGAAAAACACATGCGTTGGATGGGACACTGGAAAACTTAGTCTCATTGAACAACATGCAATACACGCGGAAAAGCTGGTATCACAAGAACAAGATAAGCGCAACAAGAAGAGAGAAGACCAGAGTCACAATGCACAGATGGCAGTGTTGCAGATGGTAAGACAAACTGCGGATGTACAGTACAGGGGACGTGGAAGAGGACGAGGAGGCCGTGGACGTGGGAGAACAAATGGCTGTTATGCATGCGGAAGTGAAGACCATTGGATTAGAGACTGTCCGAGAAGGAGCAGAGGAGAGGAATGGATTAGGAGAGGTGAGGATCAGGGTGGAAATTGACAGAAAAAGGCCGGGGGCGTGGGGAGCAGACCCGAAGGAGAGGGTGAGTCAAAAATAATTATTTTTCCTACTAACACTTCTTGCTCTGATCGCAATGAAGAAAAGCTTGCTATCTTTTTCAATGATTCAATTCACGTTTGTATCTTAGAAACATCCACACATGCTACGTATGATCTTGAAGTATACAGTATCAGTAAAATGCCAACAATGGAATTGCAGCTCCATGACAAACAAAATTCATTTTGCTACATTCCATGCAGGTCATTCAGTCATTAAAGTGTGTGAATTTGACAGTTTAGTGAAACAGTGGCAGATTCCTGAACTCTGTGGGCACTTCAGGACATGCAGCTGAAAAGAGCCTCATAAAGACAAGCGTGTGGCTTTTTCCAGGTGTACATGATGATAAATTTAGATTTTTTGCTCTTATTGCTGCCCAGTAAATCTATTGGGGTGAAGATTTCATATGTAAATTAGGTATAAAACTCTTGAGACTAAACCAGTATTGAGCCTGAGGATTTCACTCTTGTGAAATGTGATCCGTTGCCCCTGTTGTATGTGTATGAATGGAAGCTCTGCACTTCAACTGTGAGTTCAGTAAATGCTACGGTGATAGACAAATATATACCAGTAAACACATTATATTAGATATGTGTCACATATCTCATTTTTTTAAAGATAAGCTCAGATGTGTAGTTAATGTGGAGATAAGCAGTGTGCACATGAGAAAATGTAGCACAAGTGTCACAGTAATGTCGCTTAATCACAGTAGGGACACCCCTAATGTGTTATTGGATAAAAGTAATAAGGATGAGGGGAAAAAAATAAAAATTTAATAAATAAATAAATATTGGGCGTTTGAGTGACATGTGGTATGAATGAGAGTGATTGAGAATGAACGTCTTATCTGACATTACATTACAGCCACAGAGAAACAAATGCTGATGCAATGCTGAAAAATAATGTGTTAAAGTATAAAAGAACTGTATATATTACAGTACCTACAGTCACAAGACCTGGCCAGGCAGAAAAAATTAAGTTATCAGCATGCGGAACTTTTTCTTTTCTTTTTTAAAAAGAATTTATGTTTATAATTACTCACTAAAATGTATGGGCAAATGGCAAGCACGATGTAGGTTTAATTAAGGGAAGTGAACTGGCGGTGATCACCCCAAAGTAAAATTTAGGCCCTACAAACTTCATACTGTATCTACCCGAGTCTTTAACTGAAATAATTCCAGTGTTTAATTCTTTATTTTAAAGCTGTTGTCATGGTAAACATCAGCAACTTCTTATTGTCCAGCAGAACAAGGTCATAAAGCAAACCATATCAAAGCTACAATTCGCACATACAAGTCATATCTTAGGTCAAATTGTTTTGGGACAAGATAAAACTTTGGATCCAAGTACAGTAGTAGTCCAAAATATTCTAAAACAAATAAGAAAATTGACGCTAAAGTAGAAATGTAAAAAGTAAAAGTGTTTTATTACAGAAAAGTTATTTTGATCCATACAATCCTCGAGGCCCCAGTGAGATACACACTCATGGGAAGGGTCTACTGGCCCACAGTGCACTTAGCTGAACTCCGGAAGCAAGAACAATCTTTAATTGAATCAAATTATTGGACATTTCAAATTATAAAAGGCCTTTTACAAAAACTGTTTATGAAAAGATTTATTGCATGTTTTCAGACTGGCTGCAGAAAAAAAAACAGAGAAAGAGAGAAAAACAATGAGATCTTTATCTCACTTCTCAGCCAAATCAGATCTTGTAGCAGCAGCATCACCCATGTGTTTATGTCCAGTACCAGAAGCTGAGAAGGCAGGTGTAGAATAAAGATATATATAGTGGGCTACAGTAATTTGACATTTCTAGTTCATGAAGTTTCAGTATCTTTTATACAGAGAAGAATCACACTTATTTGCAACAGAGTGGTTAAAGTACAATACTAAATTATAAATATCAATGTGGAAAGATGTATAGTTCTAACCCTCTAACTCCTTTCTTTCACTGTTAAACAACTTTGTTCCACTAGGATTGATCCACAGTAAGCGCCACTACAGAATCCGGATATAAAATGAACGTGGATGGAACAATATTTTGTGATAGAGAAATAGGTGTTAACAGGAGTTTGTCATAGTTATAGCACATGAAATTTAAATAGTGTAAATGTAATGCTCAAACTAACAAATTATATTCTATTTCAGAAAAGCAGATGCAGCAGTGAAGGCCGTGGCCACACTTCCCCTTTCCTATAACCATAACATGTGTGTGTCTAATGCTCTCACCCCCACAGCTAACCTTGAAGAGCTTCAGAGCTACAGTCACTCCAGGAGAGGAAACACTCTGGAGAAAAGAGGGATGTGTTTTGACAGAAGGGGTTTGGTACGACCCCAATCACAAGCCATGTCTACCTATAAAGCTATTTCTTTCTATGCTAAGTTGACACACGTGTAAGGACCATGTATCAAAAGGGGGAATAAGCATTTGTGTTACTAATAACATACTGTACTGTAGATAAAGGAATTAAGATGAAGCCAGAGCACACAAAAGAGTGCGTTGTGCGTTGTGCAAGATCAAAAGGAAAATGGGGAACCTGACTTAGGATGGTCTGAGTGCAAAACTTACGTTCGTACAACCAATCGTTCAAAAGGTAGGTCACCTAAATGTAGTATAGATGGTAATTATTTTCCAAATGATGGTAGTTGTCCGTTCATAGAACTATCGTCAACAAACACAGTAATGTGGGTGTGTGGGTCAGACGCATATGTGACCTTACCTAGGTATTTCAATTGGACAGGCTCATGTTATCCTGCATATGTAACTCCTAGTGTGTCAGTACACACAGAAAATCCGTGGGGGCCACGGATGTCAGAGAATAGAAGAAAAAGAGATGTCCCTATTAAATTTCATGGTTACACTTTAGGAAACCCATGGACTAGCCCAGGAGCAAATGTAGGCTGGTCACTCTTCCTCGGCGGAGGAACAGCTGTAGCCCTAAACAAGGTAAATGGTTTAGCATACATGTTACTAATACTAAAAAATGACACCGTAAAGGCCTTTCACGCCTTTCAATGACGATCATCAGAATATCAGCAACATCATAAACCGCATGAAGAAGGCTTTGCAACCACCTCCCCAAGTAGAGTCTTGGATCTCATGGTTAACGCAATTATGGGGAGGCTGGGGTTATTGGCTGGTTTATAGTGTTTTACCAATTGGGATTATAATCTTGTTAGGCCTCTGTATAACACCCTGTATTTGCAGATGTATACAGGGACTAGTTCTGAACACAGTAAATTATTAAATGTTAAGACAGACTGACAACATAAAACGGAAAACGGACTGGGACGACCCGACTTCTGACAGAGTTCAAAATTCTGGTGACTATCATTTTGAATGTTTAGATCATGATATGGAAGAAGACATAATGTAAATCTTTAGAGAAATGTCAAGCATGTATATTTAAGTAGGTTGCAAATTTTTTTTATGCTTTTGTGTCGGGGGTCTGTCCCCATAAAGACAGCTGTAGTGTCCTCTGTGTGCATTAGAGTGCTAGTGGTGATGTTTAAAAACCCAGGTGGGAGAGACAATACCTGATGAAATTTACCTAATGCATAGCTTATTAGTATTGTTTTGAATTGTAGAATTAAAATATTTAGGTTGTCATAGAATGACAAAAGGGGGAAATTGTAATGGAAAAATCATATTTTAATTATATGTATTAATTCTATTTGATTCTTGTAGTAAGTGTGTAACGTAGACGTTAGAAGTTTGAACTTGTTTGTCGAAGCTTAGAGACACAAGGCCGAGAACAGAATAGAAACAACCTGATTGTAGTTGTCCCTGAATAAATGATAGGGTATGGACATCTAGTCTGGGGCAGATAAAGAGTCATGAGTTTGAATGTAGGAACTTCACGTACGGGGCGTTGATTATGTTAACAGAGATGTTTGTGTATAAAATAGGTCAGCTAGAGAAAGAGATCACCTTTCTCTATGCTGCAACTGTTTGCTGTATGAGACTGGTCCTTCTGCAGAAGTTTAAAATAAAACCTTTGTTACTTTGCTCTTACCCAGTGTATGGATTACTTGTCTTTATATTGGTTTCAGAATTTCCACCACACTGCCGAGTTTGGAGCCGATACTCACAACTTTGTGTTTAAAGGGCCTGGTATGGTGGTGTCGGTCCCATTGACATTGCATTGATGCGAAGGTGGGCCAGGACACTGTTTCCCGCGGGTACCTCCTACCGGGAATGGGGTATGATTTCCCGGGTATGGGGCTCACAAAGAGTCGGTCTCTGGTGGTCCGGGGTCCCTAGGGGGCCCCTGGACGGAACTCACCCGGGGAAGGTGCTACGGCCACGGTCTTCGGGATCCCCGGTCCCCCGGGCCCCAGGAGTTCGTCTGCCGAGTTTGGAGCCGCTACTCCCAACTTTGGGGAAGTTGTGCTATTTTTACCCTGAAGGGATACAAATCGCCATGTTGGGACCATTACCATTGAAATATCGGGAACCTGGTCCCGATTGAGCACAGAGGCCCCTGGGGGCCCATGACAAAAATGCTCCTGCGGGGGATATGATACATTTTCCCGGGTGTGGGGCTCACGGCGAGTTGGGCTGCGGTGGTCCCGGGCTCCGGAGTGCCCCGGGAAGGGAACTGGCCCGGGAGAGGCCTGAGGTCGCGGCCCCTGTGTGCCACGGCCCCCGGGGGCCCCCTGCTCGAGTCTGGGGAAGATCCTCCGACTTTGACCGGGGCGGCGCCAAGTTTGGCCCCAGGACCCAGCATTCCTTCGGGCGGGGTGGGGGATGGGCGGCTGGCCGGCCGGCCGGCTGCCTGCAGAAAAGAAAGAAAATTACCCCAGCGTCCCAATACTTTTGACCCGACCGAGTAAAAGTCCCATTCCTCCAGGAGGATTCGGCCTGAAACTGTCCCTCCACCACGGTCCTGCCTGGAGGTTAGCACCGCCACTTAAGCCCGGGGACATTGATGAAGCACCACCGCTGTGGTCCTGGAGAACCAGACCCCTGGGAGACCCAGGGACATAGTCGAAATTCTTCTAAGTCCCCAGTTATACCAGGGTTCCCCATAGGAATTGGTTATATGAGGGGTTGGTGAAAATATTTCTAAGTCCCCGGGTTTCCCAGGGGTCTGAGTGAAAATATTTCTAAGTCCCCGGGTTTCCCAGGGGTTAGGGTTAGGGGTTAGGGTTAGGGTTAGCCGTTAGGAGTTATGGCTAAGTTTTAGGGGTTAAGTTTAAGGGTTTAGGAAGGGTAGGGGTCAGAGGTTAAGGGGTTTAGGTGGGGTAGGGGTCAGAGGTTAAGGGGTTTAGGGAGGCAAGGGCTAAGGGTCAGAGGTTAAGGTTAGAGGTTTAGGGAAGAAGAGGTTAGAAGGTGGGGTAAAAGAGGTTAGGGTAAGGGAAAGAGGTTGGTTAACGTGCTAACTTGTGTGCACAGGCCATCAATGCCGCCCGGCTCTACCCGGTTCACTTCTCATTAAGGCCTAGCGGGTGTGTGGTGCCCAATTTCTTTATCCAGATTTTCTCTGCTCTTTTTCTTTGCAGAACATTGCGTGTTGACTTGTAGGACCATCGCCCTGAAGGATTCCCATCCGTGTTCCCGGAAGTGTCTGACCAGGTAAGTATCATTTTCTTTCTCTTTTAGAATGTTGTGTTTATGTTGTGTCATTCTGATCAGGATTGTGTTACCCGTCTCTCCCACATATTGGGCTCTGCATCGTTTGCATTTAATAAGGTATACGCAGTTTTTGCTATGTACTGTGCCTGATTGGTGAGTAATGAATACTTCTTTTGTAAATTTGTTCTGTATATAGTCTCTTTGCTCTAAATATTGTCCCTGATGTTTAGGTTTATTGACAGTGAGATCTGGAAGGGCGTGATTGGGATGAACGGCCCCCCCGATCTGAACCAGAGCGGTGTTTTGTTATTGGACTTCTGTGCTCGTCACGGATTGTCCATAACGAACACCATGTTCAGGCATAAGGGTGTCCATATGTGCACCTGGCACCAGGACACCCTAGGCCGCAGTTCGATGATCGACTTTGTGGTCGTGTCGTCGGACTTGCGGCCACATGTCTTGGACACTCGGGTGAAGAGAGGGGCGGAGTTGTCAACTGATCACCACCTGGTGGTGAGTTGGCTCCGTTGGCAGGGTAGGATGCCGGTCAGGCCTGGTAGACCCAAACGTATTGTGAGGGTCTGCTGGGAACGTCTGGCAGAGTCCCCTGTCAGGACGAGCTTCAACTCCCACCTCCGGCAAAGCTTCAACCACGTCCTGGGGGAGGTGGGGGACATTGAGTCCGAATGGACTATGTTCCGCGCCTCCATTGTTGAGGCAGCCGACCCGAGCTGTGGCCGTAAGGTGGTCGGTGCCTGTCGCGGTGGCAACCCAAGAACCCGTTGGTGGACACCGGCGGTAAGGGATGCCATCAAGCTGAAGAAGGAGTCTTACCGGGCCTTTTTGGCTGGTGGCACTCCGGAGGCAGCTGATGGGTACCGGCAGGCCAAGCGGAACGCGGCTTCGGTGGTTGCTGAGGCAAAAACCCGGGCGTGGGAGGAGTTTGGGGAGGCCATGGAGAATGACTTCCAGACGGCTTCGAAGAGATTCTGGTCCACCATCCGGCGTCTCAGGAGGGGAAAGCAGTGCATGGTCAACACCAGTGTATAGTGGGGATGGTGCGCTGCTGACCTCGACTCGGGACGTTGTGGGTCGGTGGGGAGAGTACTTCGAAGACCTCCTTAATTCCACCAACATGCCTTCCGATGAGGAAGCAGAGTCTGGGGACGTAGAGGTGGACTCTTTCATCTCTGGGGCCGAGGTCGCCGAGGTGGTCAAAAAGCTCCGTGGTGGCGGCGCCCCGGGGGTGGATGAGATCCGCCCTGAGTTCCTCAAGGCTCTGGATGTTGTAGGGCTGTCATGGTTGACACGTCTCTGCAACATTGCATGGACATCGGGGACAGTGCCTCTGGACTGGCAAACCGGGGTGGTGGTCCCCCTCTTCAAGAAGGGGGACCGGAGAGTGTGTTCCAACTACAGAGGGATCACACTTCTCAGCCTCCCCGGGAAAGTCTATTCAGGGGTCCTGGAAAGGAGGGTCCGTCGGATAGTCGAACCTCGGATTCAGGAGGAGCAGTGTGGTTTTCGTCCGGGTCGCGGAACAGTGGACCAGCTCTTCACCCTTAGCAGGGTCCTGGAGGGGGCATGGGAGTTCGCCCAACCAGTCTACATGTGCTTTGTGGACTTGGAGAAGGCATTCGACCGTGTCCCTCGGGGAGTCCTGTGGGGGGTACTCCGGGAGTATGGGATATCGGATTCCCTGTTAAGGGCTGTCCGGTCCCTGTACAACCGGTGTCGGAGCTTGGTCCGCATTGCCGGTAGTAAGTCTGACCTGTTTCCGGTGAGAGTAGGACTCCGACAGGGCTGCCCTTTGTCACCGATCCTGTTCATAATTTTTATGGACAGGATTTCTAGGCGCAGCCAGGGCGTTGAGGGGGTACAGTTTGGTGGGCTCAGGATTGGGTCACTGCTTTTTGCAGATGACGTTGTTCTGTTGGCCTCATCACCCTGTGACCTACAGCTCTCACTGGATAGGTTCGCAGCCGAGTGTGAAGCGGCTGGGATGAGAATCAGCACCTCCAAATCTGAGGCCATGGTCCTCAGCCGGAAAAGGGTGGAGTGCCCTCTCAGGGTTGGGAGTGAGATCCTGCCCCAAGTGGAGGAGTTTAAGTATCTCGGGATCTTGTTCACGAGTGAGGGTAAAATGGAGCGGGAGATTGACAGGCGGATTGGGTCAGCGTCTGCAGTGATGCGGGCTCTGTATCGGTCCGTCGTGGTGAAGAAGGAGCTGAGTCAAAAGGCAAAGCTCTCAATTTACCGGTCGATCTACGTTCCTACCCTCACCTATGGTCATGAGCTGTGGGTAGTGACCGAAAGAACAAGATCGCGAATACAAGCGGCCGAAATGGGTTTCCTCCGCAGGGTGTCTGGGCTCTCCCTTAGAGATAGGGTGAGAAGCTCAGTCATCCGGGAGGGGCTCAGAGTAGAGCCGCTGCTCCTCCGCATCGAGAGGAGCCAGATGAGGTGGCTTGGGCATCTATTTAGGATGCCCCCTGGACGCCTCCCTTGTGAGGTGTTCCGGACACGCCCCACCGGAAAGAGACCCCGGGGAAGACCCAGGACACGCTGGAGGGACTATGTCTCTCGGCTGGCCTGGGAACGCCTTGGGATCCCCCCGGAAGAGCTGGAAGAAGTGGCCAGGGAGAGGGAAGTCTGGGCATCCCTGCTGAAGCTGCTGCCCCCGCGACCCGACCTCGGATAAGCGGAAGAAGATGGATGGATGGATGGATGGATGTTTAGGTTTTTTGTTATGTAAGGAATTGAGTTTGGCTCTAATTAAATGATCATGTAAATTTTTGTTTTTCCTGAAAGCTGCGATGACTTTATAATCCTTAAATGTTTGTTTTTTTCCCAATATGTGCAGAAAGTTGGACTTCACCTCCCTGGTGAGTTTCACAGAGACCAAGGAGTAGGTGAGGACGAGAGGTAGGCTGGTACCCTCCACTTGGTCCCTTCTGGTAAGGAATGATTTAAAACTCTTACGCAGGAAGGACCTATTATATCCCCTGGGCCTGAGTGCTGTGAAGAGGGTTCGTGTTGCTTCCATAAAGTCCGGTTCTCGGGTGCATATGCGATGGAATCTGAGGAGTTGTGATTTTACCAGGCCGGAGTAAGTGTGTTTGGGGTGGAAACTTGTTCTATGCAGTAAGGCATGTGTGTCTGTTTCTTTGAAAAAAACTTTTATATCCAGTTTGTGTGTGAGGCTGAAATCTGGGCCTTTGTAAGTTGTGGTGTCCAAGAAGTCCACAGATAGCTTACTAATGGTGCATTTTAATTTTATAGATGGATTGTGGTTATTAAGTATATGTACAAATTCTCCAAATTCCTCCTCTGTATGCGTCCAGACACCCCAGATATCATCTAGATATCTAAAATAGTGGAGCGGCTTTTTTTGGCATTGGGACAGAGCGGAGGTTTCCCATTCTGCCATGAATATATTGGCGTAGGCCGGGGCAAACTTCTTGCCCATCGCCGTGCCTTTGGTCTGCAGGAAGAAATCCCCATTAAATTCAAAATCGTTTCTCTTCAAATTTATCTCTAATAATTCAATGAGCTCTTTGTCAGGCCTAGAGGTGTCAGTATTTTTCTGGAAAATGTTTTTGATAGCCTGTATTCCCTCCTGGATGTCATTTCAAGTCCTTTGATTTTATGGACAAAATCATAGGTGTCCTTTATGTAGCTAGGATGGCCAATAGAAAGGGGATTCAGATAATGGTCCAGGAATTCGGCCGTATAGTAGGTTTCGCTGCCGCAATCCGACACTATAGGCCTTCCTGGGGGTATTTCATGCGGTTTGCTCCATTTGGTCGCATCTTTGTGTATTTTAGGGAGCATGTAGAACCTCCTGCTCCTAGGCTCCGTATTCCCTAATAAGTAGGACTTCTGTTTTGCGTTGATACATTTTTTTGCATATAGTGATTGGACTATCAACTTGACCATGGGCACAGTGTCTAGGTAGATGGGTTTATTTAATTTAATATAATAATTTTTATCATATAGTTGTCTATATCCCTCCCATAGGTATTGTTCCCGATCAAATATTATTATTGCACTGCCTTTGTCTGCCAGTTTGATGACAATGTTTATTGTCCCTTAACTCTTTCAGTGCCTTAATTTCCTCCGGAGTGAGGTTAGGCTCTTCTGGAGACGGTCTAAAATATTTGGTGAAGTGTTTTAAATCTTTTTCAATTAATGTGTGTAGTTCTGTGGGTAATTTGTCAATCGGTGGAATCCAATCAGATTTAGGTGTAAATGGCGGGGGATCTGAATCTGTATCATTCTGAAAATAGGCCGCTAATTTGAGTCTCCTATGGTATTGTTGTAGATCGTATCTGGTTTGCATCATATGGTGTTTGGTGGTGGTGGTGTCTGATGGAATAAATGTCAGACCCCTGCTGAGCAGACTAAGTTGTGCGGGAGTTATATGGAATTTTTTAGAAAGGATTACAACATTACGGTTCCCCTCCTGTACATGCAGGCTTGTGGGGAAAGTTAATTTAAATATTTAAGCCAGTGTTGGAGTATGTTTTTGGCAGTGTCACCTGTCCAGTGAATGTTGTCACTTTCTGTGTGGAACTCCGATCTGGGCAGGGCCGGGATGTGTTTGAGGTTGGCAGAGATGTGAGCATTGAGGATGTTTAGTTGTGCCTGCTCCTTTGTTGGGAGAGTGTCTGAGAAGTTCACTTCAGGAACCCAAACCTGTGCCACAGGGAACCTCTCTAGCTACTCTTAAAGCTGCTTGCATCTGTTTTATGGCCATGTCTTTGGCACTCTGTGTCCGGCCGTTGATGCCGAGCGATAGGATTACGTGCTCCACGTCAGTAGAGACAGGGGTTTTGTTAATCACGGCCTCTATGTGTCTGAACGTGGCCCCTGGGTAGCTCTCGACCTGGAGGTCAGAGATCTTAAAAGGTGGAATCCTTGATAAATTGGAATCTCCAATAACCAGCCTTTTCTTCCGGACAGTGAGCCTCCAAACAACCATTTTTCTGTTTGTAGTCAAGTGTCTGTTTGGCATACTCTCCCCGGAGCCACACTGAACTACAGGAGATGTGCCAGGTTCGACACTTAGACGGGCCTGTGTGGCTGTCCTGAGGCTAGTCACTTTGTCGGGGCTTAGGGTGACCCTTTGTGAGCAAATGGAACTGTTTTGTGTGCCCTGCTCTTGTTCCTCAATAAGAATGAGGTCTTGTTCCTGTCTGACACAGGTGTTGGGACGCAGACGAGGCGTGCGCTGTTCCTGAGGCGAGGCAGGAAGATCCAGAGTGCTAATCAGGCTATTGTCTGATTCTTCCTTTCTGATTGGGGATATGGTGGGGGACCAATCTGTAAATTGATCTGTCATAGTGGATATGGTGTTGGTGTGTATTGTTGTTGGCTGAGAGGAGATTTCAGGGAGAGATGGTATATCCGCCTCAGCATGTATAATGGCATGTACTGTGATATTTTCTGGGACAGGAGGAGTGGGTGGGACATCCTGGGCCTCCTCTTCCTCTTCTGCCTCACCTGGGCTGTCAGCAGGTAAACGGGCCTGCCATTTCTCCTGTATTATTGTGTGGGCCTCATATATCGTTTTATCTTTCAGCCTTTTGCCAATATACCGTTTTGCCCACAAGATGGCAGTGTCGAAACACTCATCCCAGTTCTCAGGAGAAAAATCCTGCAGATTAGCCAATTCTACTGCCAATGCCTCTTCATAGTGGTCCCTAAGAATTAGCATGGTAGTATAACCCCAGTTTTTGGCATTGCCCTCGATCAGAGCCTGTGTTGTGGAATTTGGTATAGCCGGTTTAATGAATTCTGCTAAATGTTTTTCAATGTTGTTGATGGCAGGTGGCTGTTCCTGGCTAACATTGTTTTTATGGTGTATTATTTTAATGATTTTATGCAGAGTTTGGGTTTTGGGAATAAAACTAGGATCCTCCGAGTGTTGGGTCTGTGTGTTCTGTTTATGCTGTGTGGTGTTGTTTCTCCTTTGCAAGAGCACCACGGCACACAGTGCAGAGCAAAGCACGTACAGTGCACCCAAATCTTCCAAAGTTTTTGGTCTTGTCATGAATGAGACAGGCCCTGGACGGGCCTGGGGTTCAAAAAATTGTGGTCTGCTAGATCATTGATAAGGATTGTTGCGGTGAGTAGGTAGTGCCCTCGTGTGGCCACCATATTTAACTGCATCTGCATAAGAGAATGCTCTCTCTCTCTCTGTGTATAACGTGTCCTACTGTGGTCTGGACGGGGCACAGGCCTGACTGTGCCCTGAGGGGCACGCCTGTGTCTGCGTGTCACCACTGTCCAGCCATCTCTCTCTAGCAGAACCATGGTTATAAAGAAATTTTTTAATTGAAAAATTTGAATAACAAAAAAAGTTAAATGAGTTTGGTGTAAAAAATGAGTGCAAAAATGAAAAATGAACAAGCCGTTGCAACGTTTCGGTTCTCTTGGAACCTTCTTCAGGCAGGCTTGTTCTGATTAAGAAAAAAATTTGTTTTTGAAAATGTAAGTAAACCAAAAAAGGTTTTAAAGTAATGAAATGAAAATAGAATATTTTGTCTCAAAAGGAAAAAAGGCTTAGGATATGGCAAGATTCAAGGATCAATGTGTGTCTCTCTCTGTGTCAGTGTGTGTAGTGTATGTGAAGGCAATCTAACTGCCTGCACCTTCAGCTGTCCCTTATATGCTTTTGGGGGCGGGACAAAATTTAAACTGGCCATTAGGAGCTTGGTAAACATAAAATTTAAAAAGAAACAACTCCAGGCCAATCAGAAAATTAGTGCTCCTTCTCTCTTGTTCTCCAGTTAAACTTTATGTAATTTTGGTATTTATTTTAAAATATGTATTTTTAAGGCTATGAATTTATATAGATATATTTTTTATCTTTGTATATTTATCTATTTTTTATCTTAAATTTTTTAGAAGATTTTTTAAGGTTCTTTATACAAGAAAATATGAAATATATGGGAGAATATACATCAAAATGAATGTTGAAATATTCAAGTAGATATGTGAAGATTGAAAATAAATATTAAATATACTCATGTCCAGTAGATATGTATTTGTATATAATGTCTATAAATATATATAATATATAATATTTTCTGCTTCATTGTATCCCTTTGTTGGAGTGGTTGTAGTAGTCCATTTCTAATAAATGTATATAATAGATATAGTTACAGTAGGTTCTTGGAACGGATTTTATGGGTAATAGAGCCAAATGCAGGCATGAGGCACGGGCGGGACAGGGTTGAGGTTTGAGTTAGCCGTTAGGAGTTATGGGTAAGTTTTAGGGGTTAAGTTTAAGGGTTTAGGGAGGGTAGGGGTCAGAGGTTGAGGGGATTAGGAAGGGTAGGGGTCAGAGGTTAAGGGGTTTAGGAAGGGTAGGGGTCAGAGGTTAAGGGGTTTAGGAGGGGTAGGGGTCAGAGGTTAAGGGGTTTAGGGAGGCAAGGGCTAAGGGTCAGAGGTTAAGGTTAGAGGTTTAGGGAAGAGGAGGTTAGAAGGTGGGGTAAAAGAGGTTAGGGTAAGGGAAAGAGGTTGGTTAACGTGCTAACTTGTGTGCACAGGCCATCAATGCCGCCCGGCTCTACCCGGTTCACTTCTCATTAAGGCCTAGCGGGTGTGTGGTGCCCAATTTCTTTATCCAGATTTTCTCTGCTCTTTTTCTTTGCAGGATGGACCATTGCGTGTTGACTTGTAGGACCATCGCCCTGAAGGATTCCCATCCGTGTTCCCGGAAGTGTCTGACCAGGTAAGTATCATTTTCTTATCATTTCTAGAATGTTGTGTTTATGTTGTGTCATTCTGGTAAGGATTGTGTTACCCGTCTCTCCCACATATTGGGCTCTGCATCGTTTGCATGTAATAAGGTATACGCAGTTTTTGCTATGTACTGTGCCTGATTGGTGAGTAATGAATACTTCTTTTGTAAATTTTGTTCTGTATATAGTCTCTTTGCTCTAAATATTGTCCCTGATGTTTAGGTTTTTTGTTATGTAAGGAATTGAGTTTGGCTCTAATTAAATGATCATGTAAATTTTTGTTTTTCCTGAAAGCTGCGATGATTTTATAATCCTTAAATGTTTGTTTTTTTCCCAATATGTGCAGAAAGTTAGGGTTAGGGTTAGGGTAAAAAGACGTAGCCCTGGGATAAACCCAGAACCCACGTGGTGCACGGGCCTGCAACTCAGGCCTCATCTCCAGCACTCTCCATACGAACGATCGACAGATATGGCGCCTGATAGATTATGCAAGGCTAACGATCGTGTTTTGGGCCAGGCTGGGGTAAAATTTATCCACAAACACTCCTACTCCAGATAGGGTAGAATTAGTGTTAAGTGACCATGCCTGTGGAAAGGTTAAAGGTCAGATACACCTAGGGTTACAGAAAAATATGGTTATGCTGACCTAGGGTTCTAGAGCTTATATTTTAAACTGACGGTTATGTTTAGGTTTAAAAAATTAGGTTAGGGTTAGGGTGGTTAGGGTTAGGGTTAAAGTTAAGAATTAAATGTTTCCCTTAATTTGGGCTCATGTTGCTCTGGCATCATTTTCCACCCCTGTTGGTCCTGTCCTAAAAAAATGTTATCTAAAAAATATTTTATTTCAAAAGAGAGCCAAATTAGGGTGAGTAAAATTTTAAAATGTAAAAGAAACCAAGGTTAGGGTTGGAAGGATCAGAGGAAGAGAGCCAGTATATTGGGGGTCTAGGGTCAAACATAGTTAGGATGATCCATTGTAATCAATGGTCACCCTAAAGGTAATCGGTTGGGGTCGAGAGTGGGGGTGGGATAAGGGTTATGAAAGTCAAGGGAAGGGGAGGGGATTTAGGGTTAGGGCTTATAATAGGGTTGGAATAAGGAGTTAGGGTTAAGTTTAGGGGTTGGATATAGGAGTTGGGATAGAATAAATGGGTTAAGGTTAGGGTTAAGGTTAGGGTCGGGGTTAGGGTTAGGGTTGAGAAGTTGGGTAAAAGTCAATGGGGTTTTTTAGTTAGGGCTCCGAAATGAGCGCATTTGCTATGTTGGGCGCGGCACCCATTCATTTTCAATGGGGCCCAACATCCTCACGCCCAACTTGTCCATCGTCGGACCCAATTTTGAAACCCACGTTCTCCATCGAAATTGCCGGCCTTGCAGTAACGCTTTCCCCCACGGGGTGGCAGAACCTGCGGGCTTCTCCCCATGCTAGTGGGCTGCGACTTTGGCCCCCGGGCTCGAGGTGCTACAGCAGGCCTCCCATGGCCACTCTAGCCCCGGGGCTTAGGTCCAGGGAGCCCCTGGGGCCCCGGAATAAAAAGTACCCCCGATTTCGACTCCGACCCGGGGGATGGGACCGCAGGGGACCCCCGCTTACCCTCCGGGACTCTCGGGGCCCCCGGGTACCCTCGACCCAAAGTTGCTCCTAGCGGGAAAGTGATACCATTTCCCGGGCCTAGGGCTCACGCCGAGTCGGGCTATGGTGGTCCCGGGGCCCTCGGGGGCCCCTGGACGGAACTAGCCCGGGGAAGGTGCTAGAGCCACGGGCTTCGGGATCCCGGGTCCCCGGGCCCTGGGAGTTTGCCTGCCGAGTTTGGAGCCGCTAGGAGCAACTTTGCATTAAAGGGCCCGATATGGAGATGTTGGGTAAAATTGCCTTGCACTAATGCGAAGGTGGGTCAGGATGCCCTAACCAGCGGGTACCTGCTACCGGGAAAGTGACACCATTTCCCGGGTGTGGGGCTCACGCAAAGTCGGTCTATGGCAGTCCCGGGCCCCTAGGGGGCCCCTGGACGGAACTAGCCCGGGGAAGGTGCTACGGACACGGGCTTCGGGATCCTGGGTCCCCCGGGCCCTGGGAGTTTGCCTGCCGAGTTTGGAGCCGCTACTCCCAACTTTGGGGAAGTTGTGATTTTTTTTACCTGTTAGGGACCAACATTGACATGTTGGGTCTTTTACCGTTGCTATATCGAGAACATGTTCCCGATCGAGCGCCGAGACCCCTGGGGGCCCATGACAAAAATGCTCCTGCGGGGGTTATGATATGTTTTCCCGGGTGTGGGGCTCACGGCGAGTCGGGCTGCGGTGGTCCCGGGCTCGGGAGTGCCCCAGGAAGGGAACTGGCCTGGGAGAGGCCTGAGGTCGCGGCCCCTGTGTGCCACAGCCCCCGGGGGCCCCCTGCTCGAGTTTGGGGAAGATCCGAGGTGTCCAAATACTTTTGACCCGGGCGGGGTCGGGGGACCGAGGGTGCCCGGGAAGGGTGCCCCTGGCTGGGTAAAAGTCCCATTCCTCCATGAGGATTTGGCCTGTGATAAGAAAATCATAATAATGAAAAAAATCCCAAGGACTTTGGTCATGGAGGAATGCAGATTGTGCCCGACGAGAGTGCCCCTGGCCGGGTAAAAGTCCAATTTCTCCATGAGGATTTGGCCTGTGATAAGAAAATCATAATAATGAAAAAAATCCCAAGGACTTTGGTCATGGAGGAATGCAGATTGTGCCCGACGAGAGTGCCCCTGGCCGGGTAAAAGTCCAATTCCTCCATGAGGATTTGGCCTGTGATAAGAAAATCATAATAATGAAAAAAATCCCAAGGACTTTGGTCATGGAGGAATGCAGATTGTGCCCGACGAGAGTGCCCCTGGCCGGGTAAAAGTCCCATTCCTCCATGAGGATTCGGCCTGTGTGTGCATAGTGTTATATATATTGAAAGTCCCACGATTTACGCAGGGGTGGCTGATCCAGAAAGCCCACGAGGCTCCTTCCCCGGGCATGATTCCTGCCTTCCCCCCGGTGTGGAGGTATCGCTGCGCCATAGGGTGTCCAGAAGGGTGTGGTCAGATTGTTGAGAAAAGGGGAGCTGAGAGGCTAAGCTCCAGCTGGGTGAGCTGGAGTATCTCCCCGGCTTTTGGTGTCCTAAAGCTAGGGAAGGACTCCTCGGAGTGGGGGTTAGGGGAGCCCCATGGCTAATCTCCCCAGGCTTCAGTGTCCTAAAGCTGGGGAAGGACTCCTCGGAGTCGGGGTTAGGGGAGCCCCATGGCTAATCTCCCCAGGCTTCAGTGTCCTAAAGCTGGGGAAGGGCTCCACGGAGGCCTCGGTGAAAAGACCCGAGGTTTTTACCATTAAGGGAATTTAACTGACATGCTGGGTCCATTCCCATTGAAATATCGAGAACCTGGGTCCCATAATAATAATGAAAAAAAATCCCAAGGACTTTGGTCATGGAGGAATGCAGAGTGTGGCCGGGAAGGGTGACCCTGGCTGGGTAAAAGTCCCATTCCTCCAGGAGGATTTGGCCTGTCAGAAAAACACAAGGACTTTGGTCATGGAGGAATGCAGAGTGTGGCCAGGAAGGGTGCACCTGGCCGGGTAAAAGTCCCATTCCTCCAGGAGGATTCAGCCTGTGTTAAAAACACAAGGACTTTGGTCATGGAGGAATACAGAGTGTGGCCGGGAAGGGTGACCCTGGCTGGGTAAAAGTCCCATTCCTCCAGAAGGATTTGGCCTGTGTTAAAAACCCAAGGACTTTGGTCATGGAGGAATGCAGAGTGTGGCCGGGAAGGGTGACCCTGGCTGGGTAAAAGTCCCATTCCTCCAGAAGGATTCGGCCTGTCAGAAAAATACAAGGACTTTGGTCATGGAGGAATGCAGAGTGTGGCCGGGAAGGGTGACCCTGGCCGGGTAAAAGTCCCATTCCTCCAGGAGGATTTGGCCTGTCAGAAAAATACAAGGACTTTGGTCATGGAGGAATACAGAGTGTGGCCAGGAAAGGTGCACCTGGCTGGGTAAAAGTCCCATTCCTCCAGGAGGATTCGGCCTGTGTTAAAAACACAAGGACTTTGGTCATGGAGGAATGCAGAGTGTGGCCGGGAAGGGTGACCCTGGCCGGGTAAAAGTCCCATTCCTCCAGGAGGATTTGGCCTGTCAGAAAAACACAAGGACTTTGGTCATGGAGGAATACAGAGTGTGGCCAGGAAGGGTGCACCTGGCCGGGTAAAAGTCCCATTCCTCCAGGAGGATTCAGCCTGTGTTAAAAACACAAGGACTTTGGTCATGGAGGAATGCAGAGTGTGGCCGGGAAGGGTGACCCTGGCCGGGTAAAAGTCCCATTCCTCCAGGAGGATTTGGCCTGTCAGAAAAACACAAGGACTTTGGTCATGGAGGAATACAGAGTGTGGCTGGGAAGGGTGACCCTGGCCGGGTAAAAGTCCCATTCCTCCAGAAGGATTCGGCCTGTCAGAAAAATACAAGGACTTTGGTCATGGAGGAATACAGAGTGTGGCCGGGAAGGGTGACCCTGGCTGGGTAAAAGTCCCATTCCTCCAGGAGGATTTGGCCTGTCAGAAAAACACAAGGACTTTGGTCATGGAAGAATGCAGAGCGTGCCCGATGAGAGTGCCCCTGGCCGGGTAAAAGTCCCATTCCTCCAGAAGGATTTGGCCTGTGTTAAAAACCCAAGGACTTTGGTCATGGAGGAATGCAGAGTGTGGCCGGGAAGGGTGACCCTGGCTGGGTAAAAGTCCCATTCCTCCAGAAGGATTCAGCCTGTCAGAAAAATACAAGGACTTTGGTCATGGAGGAATGCAGAGTGTGGCCGGGAAGGGTGACCCTGGCCGGGTAAAAGTCCCATTCCTCCAGGAGGATTTGGCCTGTCAGAAAAACACAAGGACTTTGGTCATGGAGGAATACAGAGTGTGGCTGGGAAGGGTGACCCTGGCCGGGTAAAAGTCCCATTCCTCCAGAAGGATTTGGCCTGTCAGAAAAATACAAGGACTTTGGTCATGGAGGAATACAGAGTGTGGCCAGGAAAGGTGCACCTGGCTGGGTAAAAGTCCCATTCCTCCAGGAGGATTCGGCCTGTGTTAAAAACACAAGGACTTTGGTCATGGAGGAATGCAGAGTGTGGCCGGGAAGGGTGACCCTGGCCGGGTAAAAGTCCCATTCCTCCAGGAGGATTTGGCCTGTCAGAAAAACACAAGGACTTTGGTCATGGAGGAATACAGAGTGTGGCCAGGAAGGGTGCACCTGGCCGGGTAAAAGTCCCATTCCTCCAGGAGGATTCAGCCTGTGTTAAAAACACAAGGACTTTGGTCATGGAGGAATGCAGAGTGTGGCCGGGAAGGGTGACCCTGGCCGGGTAAAAGTCCCATTCCTCCAGGAGGATTTGGCCTGTCAGAAAAACACAAGGACTTTGGTCATGGAAGAATGCAGAGCGTGCCCGATGAGAGTGCCCCTGGCCGGGTAAAAGTCCCATTCCTCCAGAAGGATTTGGCCTGTGTTAAAAACCCAAGGACTTTGGTCATGGAGGAATGCAGAGTGTGGCCGGGAAGGGTGACCCTGGCTGGGTAAAAGTCCCATTCCTCCAGAAGGATTCGGCCTGTCAGAAAAATACAAGGACTTTGGTCATGGAGGAATGCAGAGTGTGGCCGGGAAGGGTGACCCTGGCCGGGTAAAAGTCCCATTCCTCCAGGAGGATTTGGCCTGTCAGAAAAACACAAGGACTTTGGTCATGGAGGAATACAGTGTGTGGCCGGGAAGGGTGACCCTGGCCGGGTAAAAGTCCCATTCCTCCAGGAGGATTTGGCCTGTCAGAAAAACACAAGGACTTTGGTCATGGAGGAATACAGTGTGTGGCCGGGAAGGGTGACCCTGGCCGGGTAAAAGTCCCATTCCTCCAGAAGGATTCGGCCTGTCAGAAAAATACAAGGACTTTGGTCATGGAGGAATACAGAGTGTGGCCGGGAAGGGTGACCCTGGCCGGGTAAAAGTCCCATTCCTCCAGGAGGATTTGGCCTGTCAGAAAAATACAAGGACTTTGGTCATGGAGGAATACAGAGTGTGGCCAGGAAAGGTGCACCTGGCTGGGTAAAAGTCCCATTCCTCCAGGAGGATTCGGCCTGTGTTAAAAACACAAGGACTTTGGTCATGGAGGAATGCAGAGTGTGGCCGGGAAGGGTGACCCTGGCTGGGTAAAAGTCCCATTCCTCCAGAAGGATTTGGCCTGTCAGAAAAACACAAGGACTTTGGTCATGGAGGAATACAGAGTGTGGCCAGGAAGGGTGCACCTGGCCGGGTAAAAGTCCCATTCCTCCAGGAGGATTCGGCCTGTGTTAAAAACACAAGGACTTTGGTCATGGAGGAATGCAGAGTGTGGCCGGGAAGGGTGACCCTGGCCGGGTAAAAGTCCCATTCCTCCAGGAGGATTTGGCCTGTCAGAAAAACACAAGGACTTTGGTCATGGAGGAATACAGAGTGTGGCCAGGAAGGGTGCACCTGGCCGGGTAAAAGTCCCATTCCTCCAGGAGGATTCAGCCTGTGTTAAAAACACAAGGACTTTGGTCATGGAGGAATGCAGAGTGTGGCCGGGAAGGGTGACCCTGGCCGGGTAAAAGTCCCATTCCTCCAGGAGGATTTGGCCTGTCAGAAAAACACAAGGACTTTGGTCATGGAGGAATACAGAGTGTGGCCGGGAAGGGTGACCCTGGCCGGGTAAAAGTCCCATTCCTCCAGAAGGATTCGGCCTGTCAGAAAAATACAAGGACTTTGGTCATGGAGGAATACAGAGTGTGGCCGGGAAGGGTGACCCTGGCTGGGTAAAAGTCCCATTCCTCCAGGAGGATTTGGCCTGTCAGAAAAACACAAGGACTTTGGTCATGGAAGAATGCAGAGCGTGCCCGATGAGAGTGCCCCTGGCCGGGTAAAAGTCCCATTCCTCCAGAAGGATTTGGCCTGTGTTAAAAACCCAAGGACTTTGGTCATGGAGGAATGCAGAGTGTGGCCGGGAAGGGTGACCCTGGCCGGGTAAAAGTCCCATTCCTCCAGAAGGATTCGGCCTGTCAGAAAAATACAAGGACTTTGGTCATGGAGGAATACAGAGTGTGGCCGGGAAGGGTGACCCTGGCTGGGTAAAAGTCCCATTCCTCCAGGAGGATTTGGCCTGTCAGAAAAACACAAGGACTTTGGTCATGGAGGAATACAGAGTGTGGCCGGGAAGGGTGACCCTGGCCGGGTAAAAGTCCCATTCCTCCAGAAGGATTCGGCCTGTCAGAAAAATACAAGGACTTTGGTCATGGAGGAATACAGAGTGTGGCCGGGAAGGGTGACCCTGGCCGGGTAAAAGTCCCATTCCTCCAGAAGGATTCGGCCTGTCAGAAAAATACAAGGACTTTGGTCATGGAGGAATACAGAGTGTGGCCGGGAAGGGTGACCCTGGCTGGATAAAAGTCCCATTCCTCCAGGAGGATTTGGCCTGTCAGAAAAACACAAGGACTTTGGTCATGGAAGAATGCAGAGCGTGCCCGATGAGAGTGCCCCTGGCCGGGTAAAAGTCCCATTCCTCCAGAAGGATTTGGCCTGTGTTAAAAACCCAAGGACTTTGGTCATGGAGGAATGCAGAGTGTGGCCGGGAAGGGTGACCCTGGCTGGGTAAAATTCCCATTCCTCCAGAAGGATTCGGCCTGTCAGAAAAATACAAGGACTTTGGTCATGGAGGAATGCAGAGTGTGGCCGGGAAGGGTGACCCTGGCCGGGTAAAAGTCCCATTCCTCCAGGAGGATTTGGCCTGTCAGAAAAATACAAGGACTTTGGTCATGGAGGAATACAGAGTGTGGCCAGGAAAGGTGCACCTGGCTGGGTAAAAGTCCCATTCCTCCAGGAGGATTCGGCCTGTGTAAAAAAACACAAGGACTTTGGTCATGGAGGAATACAGAGTGTGGCCAGGAAAGGTGCACCTGGCTGGGTAAAAGTCCCATTCCTCCAGGAGGATTCGGCCTGTGTTAAAAACACAAGGACTTTGGTCATGGAGGAATGCAGAGTGTGGCCGGGAAGGGTGACCCTGGCTGGGTAAAAGTCCCATTCCTCCAGGAGGATTTGGCCTGTCAGAAAAATACAAGGACTTTGGTCATGGAGGAATGCAGAGTGTGGCCGGGAAGGGTGACCCTGGCTGGGTAAAAGTCCCATTCCTCCAGGAGGATTTGGCCTGTCAGAAAAATACAAGGACTTTGGTCATGGAGGAATGCAGAGTGTGGCCGGGAAGGGTGACCCTGGCCGGGTAAAAGTCCCATTCCTCCAGAAGGATTTGGCCTGTCAGAAAAACACAAGGACTTTGGTCATGGAGGAATACAGAGTGTGGCCAGGAAGGGTGCACCTGGCCGGGTAAAAGTCCCATTCCTCCAGGAGGATTCGGCCTGTGTTAAAAACACAAGGACTTTGGTCATGGAGGAATGCAGAGTGTGGCCGGGAAGGGTGACCCTGGCCGGGTAAAAGTCCCATTCCTCCAGGAGGATTTGGCCTGTCAGAAAAACACAAGGACTTTGGTCATGGAGGAATACAGAGTGTGGCCGGGAAGGGTGACCCTGGCCGGGTAAAAGTCCCATTCCTCCAGAAGGATTCGGCCTGTCAGAAAAATACAAGGACTTTGGTCATGGAGGAATACAGAGTGTGGCCAGGAAGGGTGACCCTGGCTGGGTAAAAGTCCCATTCCTCCAGGAGGATTTGGCCTGTCAGAAAAACACAAGGACTTTGGTCATGGAAGAATGCAGAGCGTGCCCGATGAGAGTGCCCCTGGCCGGGTAAAAGTCCCATTCCTCCAGGAGGCTTCAGCCTGAAGCTGAGCTCCAGGCAGGACCCGGCGCCCCATCCCTCCCCGGGCACCGCCACTTAAGCCCGGGGACATTGATGAAGCACAACCGGTCTGGTCCTGGAGAACCAGACCCCTGGGATAACTGGGGACTTAGTCATTTTTTCAAAAGGGTTTTCAGAAATTCTTCTAAGTCCCCAGTTATACCAGGGGTCCCCAAAGGAATTGGTTATATGAGGGGTTTGTGAAAAATTTTCTAAGTCCCTGGGTTTCCCAGGGGTCTGAGTGAAAAATTTTCTAAGTCCCTGGGTTTCCCAGGGGTCAATGAAATTTCGGAGTTATCCCAGGGGTCGGCGAAATTTCGGAGTTATCCCAGGGGTCCAGCTACTCAGCGGGTCGGGATTAAGGGCTGAGTCCGTGTAGGGGGGCTTAAGTGGCGGTGCCCCGGTTCGGATGGGGCGCTGGGTACGTGGGGCTTCGATCCCCGGAGTTTGGCGGTTCTGGGGCCCAGGGAGGGAGCACTGCAGGCCGGGCAGTGGGTGGCGCTGTTCCCCCCCGGGGCTCCCGGGTGAATATCTCCCCGGCCTTTGGGGCTAGGAAGCTGGGGGAGGGCTCGTTGGATTCGGGCAGTCGAGCCCGAGATGGCTGTCGTGGTTTCCCGGGGCTGGGTCGCTCGGGGGCGGGGTGAGAGCCGCATGAAATCCCGGGGCATTTTGGTGAATATCTCCCCGGCCCTTGGGGCTAGGAAGCTGCGGGAGGGCTCGTTGGATAGGGCCCGGGCCCACCGGGAAGGCTGTGTAGAGTTGGCCGGGCTGGGTCGCTAGGGGGCCCCGGTAGGCCCCGGGGAATGTCCACCGGGCATTTCTGGGTGTATCTCCCCGGCCCTTGGGGCGAGGAAGCTGGGGGAGGGCTCGTTGGATAGGTCCCGGGGCCCCGGGGAAGGCTGAATCGGTTTCCCGGGGCTGGGTCACTCGGAGGCGGGGTGAGAGCCGAAGAAAGGGCCGGGGCATTTCTGGGTGTATCTCCCAGGCCCTTGGGGCTAGGAAGCTGGGGGAGGGCTCGTTGGATAGGTCCCGGGCCCACCGGGAAGGCTGTGTAGGGTTGGCCGGGCTGGGTCGCTAGGGGGCCCCGGTAGGCCCCAGGGAATGTCCCACGGGCATTTCTGGGTGTATCTCCCCGGCCCTTAGGGCTAGGAAGCTGGGGGAGGGCTCGTTGGATAGGTCCCGGGGCCCCGGGGAAGGCTGAGTCGGTTTCCCCGGGCTGGGTCACTCGGAGGCGGGGTGAGAGCCGGAGAAATGTCCGGGCATTTCGGTGAATATCTCCCCGGCCCTTGGGGCTAGGAAGCTGGGGGAGGGCTCGTTGGATAGGGCCCGGGGCCCCGGGGAAGGGTGTGTAGGGTTGGCGGGGCTGGGGCTGGAGAGAGTCCCCTAGCCCCAGCCTAACCATAACCCTGTGAGCCCTAAGACTGTGTGACCCTAAGATGTCAAAGTCCCATGAGCCCGGAGCCCCAGCGGGTATTGGTGGGTAGTGTGGCCGACTTAGGGGTGCCTGGGGCCGGGCAGAGTCCCAGAGCGCAGCCCGGGAGCCCTAAGCCTGTATAACCCTAAGACGGGTAGCCCTAAGACAGTATGACCCTAAAATGTTCAAAGTCCCATGAGCAGGTGTTGGTGGGTAGTGTGGCCGACCTGGGGGTGCCTTGGGCCGGGGAGAGTCGAATTCCTCCAGGTGGGTTCAGCCAGCATGTATACAAGTCAAGTGGTAAATTTCCAAAGTCCACACAGGCTAAGACCCACCATCCAGCCACCATATCTCCCCGGCCCTTGGGGCTAGGAAGCTGGGGGAGGGCTCGTTGGATTCGTGTGGGCGAGCCCTATGAGGCTATCCTAGGGTTCCCGGGTGTGGGGGGCTTCGGCCGGCCGGTAGGGGGCTTGAAAGGACCCGGTGTCGGGGCTCCCGGGCCTTATCGGGCGTATCGCCCCGGGGGTTAGGGTTAGGCGGCTGGGGGAGGGCTCGTCGGATCGGGCCGGACGAGGCCTACGACCCTGGCTTGGTCCCCCGGGTGTGGGTCGCTCGGGGGCCGGGTGAGAGCCGGCCAAAGTTTCGGGGCTGATCGGGCAAATCTCCGCAGGCGTTAGGGCTAGAGGGTCGGGGCAGGGCCCATCGGAAGCGTCGGGCGGAGGAGGGTTAGGGGGTCTGGGTGCCCCGGAGGTGGGTCGTTCCGGGTGGGCGTAAGCGGCCCGAATGTCCGCGGGGCTGCTCCTGGGCAACTCCCCAGCCCCGGGTGCTAGAGGGTCGGGGAGGGTCGGCTTTGACTCTGGTCGTGAGCCTGGGACAGGCTGTCTAGGTGGCCTGGGCGTGGGGTGCCCGGCGGGTCGTGGGCGCGCACAGGGCCCGAGCTCGCCAAAGTCCCTAGGGTTTGCGGGTGTCCCAGGCCCGGGCCGATGGGTCCCCGGGTTCGGGGCCTGGCCCAGGGCGTGGGGCCGACTCCCCCTCGGTGTACTGTGACCCCCAGGCCGGAGGGTTAAAGTTAGGGTACGGGGGGGCAGTTAGAGTAAAGTGTACCAAAGACGGGGAGGGTTCGAGTGCCATATCTCCCCGGGGGTTAGGGCTAGGGGGCTGGGGGAGGGCTCGTCGGATCGGGCCGGACGAGCCCTACGATTCTGGCTTGGTCCCCCGGGTGTGGGTCGCTCGGGGCCCGGGTGAGAGCCGGCCAAAACCCCGGGCCTGATCGGCTATATCTCCGCGGCCGTTAGGGCTAGGGAGCTGAGGGAGGGCTCTTTGGATTCGGCCCGGGCCTGCCTAAGAGGCTGGCTAGCGGGGCAGAGTCCCATACCCCCGGGCGGCTCGGGACTGTGCATGCCCGGGGAGCCCCGAGACAGTATGACCCTAAAATGTTCAAAGTCCCATGAGGCCGGAGCCCCAGCGGGTGTGGGTGACTAGTGTGGCCGCCCTAGGGGTGCCTGGGGCCGGGCAGAGTCCCAGAGCCCAGCACGGGAGCCCTAAGCCTGTGAGCCCTAAGCCTGTGAGCCCTAAGCCTGTATAACCCTAAGACTGTGAGCCCTAAGCCTGTGTAACCCTAAAATGTTCAAAGTCCAGAGAGGCTAAACTCCAGGGGGGTGAGCTGGGTTAGCTCCCCGGGCTTCAGTGTCCTAAAGCTGGGGAAGGGCTCCACGGAGGCCTCGGTGAAAAGACCCGAGGTTTTTCCCCTTAAGGGATTTTAACTGACATGCTGGGTCCATTCCCATTGAAATATCGAGAACCTGGGTCCCATAGACTTAGCTCCAGGCAGGAGGGAGAGTGCCTCTGGCCGGGTAAAAGTGCCATTCCTCCCGGAGGATTCGGCCTGTGCCCATAGTGCAGGGAGCCCCAGGGGCCTAGGGGGCCTCGGAATAAAAAGTCCCCCCGATTTCGACTCCGATCTGCGGGATGGGACTGCAGGGGACCCCCGCTTACCCTCCGGGACTCTGGGCCCCCGGGGCCCCTCGACCCAAAGTTGCTCCTAGCGGGAAAGCGATACCATTTCCCGGGCCTAGGGCTCACGCCGAGTCGGGCTATGGTGGTCCCGGGGCCCTGGGGGGCCCCTGGACAGAACTAGCCCGGGGAAGGTGCTAGAGCCACGGGCTTCGGGATCCTGGGTCCCCCGGGCCCTGGGAGTTTGCCTGCCGAGTTTGGAGCCGCTACTCCCAACTTTGCGTTTAAAGGGCCCGATATGGACATGTTAGGTGACGTTGAATTGCACTTATGCGAAGGTGGGTCAGGACCCTATTTCCCGCGGGTACGTGCTACCGGGAAAGCGACACCATTTCCCCGGTGTGGGGCTCACGCAGAGTCGGTCCCTGGTGGTCCGGGGTCCCTAGGGGGCCCCTGGACGGAACTAGCCCGGGGAAGGTGCTACGGACACGGGCTTCGGGATCCTGGGTCCCCCGGTCCCTGGGAGTTTGCCTGCCGAGTTTGGAGCCGCTACTCCCAACTTTGGGGAAGTTGTGATTTTTTTACCCGTTAGGGACCAACATTGACATGTTGGGTCTTTACCAATGCTATATCGAGAACCTGTTCCCGATCGAGCGCCGAGGCCCCTGGGGGCCCATGACAAAAATGCTCCTGCGGGGGTTATATGTTTTCCCGGGTGTGGGGCTCATGGCGAGTCGGGCTGCGGTGGTCCCGGGCTCGGGAGTGCCCCGGGAAGGGAACTGGCCCGGGAGAGGCCTGAGGTCGCGGCCCCTGTCTGCCACGGCCCCCGGGCACCCCCTGCTCGAGTTTGGGGAAGATCCAAATACTTTTGACCCGGGCGGGGTCGGGGGACCGAGGGTGCCCGGGAAGGGTGCCCCTGGCTGGGTAAAAGTCCCATTCCTCCATGAGGATTTGGCCTGTGAGAAAAAAATGATAATAATGAAAAAAAATCCCAAGGACTTTGGTCATGGAGGAATGCAGAGTGTGCCCGACGAGAGTGCCCCTGGCCGGGTAAAAGTCTCATTCCTCCATGAGGATTTGGCCTGTGCCCATAGTGAAAATATTTCAAAGTCCAGAGAGGCTAAGTTCCAGCGGGGTGAGCTGGCTTACCTCCACGGGCTACAGTGACCTAAAGCTGGGGAAGGGATAATGAACACACTGGGCCTGGGGAAAAAGTTTTGATGGTTAGTGAATTTTATTGACATACTGTCATTTAAACGTTGGGTCCTCAAATCTAGGTCTAGGGCCCCCTTTAATTTGGAGGAGTACTGCAATTTTAGCTACTTTTGCTAGGAAGGTCGTAGAAAGCTGATTTTTTTTGCTAAAATCATGAAAAAATTCAGGGAACTCGAATCTGGGGCCCATAGATTTTCAGGGGACTGGGAAAGGGGAGAACCGGGACCCATCTCCGGCCAGGAGGGGTCAACAATTCCCCGGACCCCAGCTCCGAGCTCAGGGGAATTTTAGAAGGCTTCTGACACACTAATTCCAACATCTCAATATTTAGTCCCTAACGTCCCTAATTAGGGTTAGGGTTAGGGTTAGGGTTAGGTTTGGGAAAATGACCGTGGTTCCATTACTAGAACCAACGTTATGCACGGGCCTACCACGACTTTATCAGTCCCAGACCCCTCAAAACCTCCCCTGTAGCTCTGAAAAACATCCCTCCCCTTGGTTAACACTTTGAGCTCTTTGTTGCAAGTCTATTTGGCGCTACGTTTCGGTTTATCTTAACCTTCATCAGGCTTAGACTTGCATTTTGATGTTCCTCCTGGCTGCTTCGATGCTAGAGTGATGAAAACTCTGGTAAACTGACCCTTTAAACACATGGGACACACCCCCTTGTTGAAAAAATTGCTCCTTAAATAACAGCCAAGGAAAAATAATTTGCTTTACAATTTTTCTGAAAGTTATTTTCTTCTTTAAATTATTTAACTTCAGAAAATAAGTGCACCAGGTAATTATTAAACTTTTTCCAAGTTTCCAAAAATTGTCCCATGATTTTTTTCATGTATTTATGGTTCTTTTTTCCTTTCTTCAGGATTTTTGACCATCAGGACAGAGTTTTTTACTTCATTTCAACTTACCAAAAATTGTCCCATAATTTTTATGGTTCTTTTTTACCTTGTTTCAGGATTTTTGACCATCAGGACAGGTAAGTGCAGCAGGTAAGTATTTTTCTTTGACTTAATTTTGTTGTTTTTCAGGCTGGTGGAAGACAAAGAGAAGATCCGAGTCCAACTCCATCGGGTGGCACTGGCTGGGTTAGGTTTGGGAAAATGACCGTGGTTCCATTACTAGAACCAACGTTATGCACGGGCCTACCACGACTTTATCAGTCCCAGACCCCTCAAAACCTCCCCTGTAGCTCTGAAAAACATCCCTCCCCTTGGTTAACACTTTGAGCTCTTTGTTGCAAGTCTATTTGGCGCTACGTTTCGGTTTATCTTAACCTTCATCAGGCTTAGACTTGCATTTTGATGTTCCTCCTGGCTGCTTCGATGCTAGAGTGATGAAAACTCTGGTAAACTGACCCTTTAAACACATGGGACACACCCCCTTGTTGAAAAAATTGCTCCTTAAATAACAGCCAAGGAAAAATAATTTGCTTTACAATTTTTCTGAAAGTTATTTTCTTCTTTAAATTATTTAACTTCAGAAAATAAGTGCACCAGGTAATTATTAAACTTTTTCCAAGTTTCCAAAAATTGTCCCATGATTTTTTTCATGTATTTATGGTTCTTTTTTCCTTTCTTCAGGATTTTTGACCATCAGGACAGAGTTTTTTACTTCATTTCAACTTACCAAAAATTGTCCCATAATTTTTATGGTTCTTTTTTACCTTGTTTCAGGATTTTTGACCATCAGGACAGGTAAGTGCAGCAGGTAAGTATTTTTCTTTGACTTAATTTTGTTGTTTTTCAGGCTGGTGGAAGACAAAGAGAAGATCCGAGTCCAACTCCATCGGGTGGCACTGGCTGGGTTAGGTTTGGGAAAATGACCGTGGTTCCATTACTAGAACCAACGTTATGCACGGGCCTACCACGACTTTATCAGTCCCAGACCCCTCAAAACCTCCCCTGTAGCTCTGAAAAACATCCCTCCCCTTGGTTAACACTTTGAGCTCTTTGTTGCAAGTCTATTTGGCGCTACGTTTCGGTTTATCTTAACCTTCATCAGGCTTAGACTTGCATTTTGATGTTCCTCCTGGCTGCTTCGATGCTAGAGTGATGAAAACTCTGGTAAACTGACCCTTTAAACACATGGGACACACCCCCTTGTTGAAAAAATTGCTCCTTAAATAACAGCCAAGGAAAAATAATTTGCTTTACAATTTTTCTGAAAGTTATTTTCTTCTTTAAATTATTTAACTTCAGAAAATAAGTGCACCAGGTAATTATTAAACTTTTTCCAAGTTTCCAAAAATTGTCCCATGATTTTTTTCATGTATTTATGGTTCTTTTTTCCTTTCTTCAGGATTTTTGACCATCAGGACAGAGTTTTTTACTTCATTTCAACTTACCAAAAATTGTCCCATAATTTTTATGGTTCTTTTTTACCTTGTTTCAGGATTTTTGACCATCAGGACAGGTAAGTGCAGCAGGTAAGTATTTTTCTTTGACTTAATTTTGTTGTTTTTCAGGCTGGTGGAAGACAAAGAGAAGATCCGAGTCCAACTCCATCGGGTGGCACTGGCTGGGTTAGGTTTGGGAAAATGACCGTGGTTCCATTACTAGAACCAACGTTATGCACGGGCCTACCACGACTTTATCAGTCCCAGACCCCTCAAAACCTCCCCTGTAGCTCTGAAAAACATCCCTCCCCTTGGTTAACACTTTGAGCTCTTTGTTGCAAGTCTATTTGGCGCTACGTTTCGGTTTATCTTAACCTTCATCAGGCTTAGACTTGCATTTTGATGTTCCTCCTGGCTGCTTCGATGCTAGAGTGATGAAAACTCTGGTAAACTGACCCTTTAAACACATGGGACACACCCCCTTGTTGAAAAAATTGCTCCTTAAATAACAGCCAAGGAAAAATAATTTGCTTTACAATTTTTCTGAAAGTTATTTTCTTCTTTAAATTATTTAACTTCAGAAAATAAGTGCACCAGGTAATTATTAAACTTTTTCCAAGTTTCCAAAAATTGTCCCATGATTTTTTTCATGTATTTATGGTTCTTTTTTCCTTTCTTCAGGATTTTTGACCATCAGGACAGAGTTTTTTACTTCATTTCAACTTACCAAAAATTGTCCCATAATTTTTATGGTTCTTTTTTACCTTGTTTCAGGATTTTTGACCATCAGGACAGGTAAGTGCAGCAGGTAAGTATTTTTCTTTGACTTAATTTTGTTGTTTTTCAGGCTGGTGGAAGACAAAGAGAAGATCCGAGTCCAACTCCATCGGGTGGCACTGGCTGGGTTAGGTTTGGGAAAATGACCGTGGTTCCATTACTAGAACCAACGTTATGCACGGGCCTACCACGACTTTATCAGTCCCAGACCCCTCAAAACCTCCCCTGTAGCTCTGAAAAACATCCCTCCCCTTGGTTAACACTTTGAGCTCTTTGTTGCAAGTCTATTTGGCGCTACGTTTCGGTTTATCTTAACCTTCATCAGGCTTAGACTTGCATTTTGATGTTCCTCCTGGCTGCTTCGATGCTAGAGTGATGAAAACTCTGGTAAACTGACCCTTTAAACACATGGGACACACCCCCTTGTTGAAAAAATTGCTCCTTAAATAACAGCCAAGGAAAAATAATTTGCTTTACAATTTTTCTGAAAGTTATTTTCTTCTTTAAATTATTTAACTTCAGAAAATAAGTGCACCAGGTAATTATTAAACTTTTTCCAAGTTTCCAAAAATTGTCCCATGATTTTTTTCATGTATTTATGGTTCTTTTTTCCTTTCTTCAGGATTTTTGACCATCAGGACAGAGTTTTTTACTTCATTTCAACTTACCAAAAATTGTCCCATAATTTTTATGGTTCTTTTTTACCTTGTTTCAGGATTTTTGACCATCAGGACAGGTAAGTGCAGCAGGTAAGTATTTTTCTTTGACTTAATTTTGTTGTTTTTCAGGCTGGTGGAAGACAAAGAGAAGATCCGAGTCCAACTCCATCGGGTGGCACTGGCTGGGTTAGGTTTGGGAAAATGACCGTGGTTCCATTACTAGAACCAACGTTATGCACGGGCCTACCACGACTTTATCAGTCCCAGACCCCTCAAAACCTCCCCTGTAGCTCTGAAAAACATCCCTCCCCTTGGTTAACACTTTGAGCTCTTTGTTGCAAGTCTATTTGGCGCTACGTTTCGGTTTATCTTAACCTTCATCAGGCTTAGACTTGCATTTTGATGTTCCTCCTGGCTGCTTCGATGCTAGAGTGATGAAAACTCTGGTAAACTGACCCTTTAAACACATGGGACACACCCCCTTGTTGAAAAAATTGCTCCTTAAATAACAGCCAAGGAAAAATAATTTGCTTTACAATTTTTCTGAAAGTTATTTTCTTCTTTAAATTATTTAACTTCAGAAAATAAGTGCACCAGGTAATTATTAAACTTTTTCCAAGTTTCCAAAAATTGTCCCATGATTTTTTTCATGTATTTATGGTTCTTTTTTCCTTTCTTCAGGATTTTTGACCATCAGGACAGAGTTTTTTACTTCATTTCAACTTACCAAAAATTGTCCCATAATTTTTATGGTTCTTTTTTACCTTGTTTCAGGATTTTTGACCATCAGGACAGGTAAGTGCAGCAGGTAAGTATTTTTCTTTGACTTAATTTTGTTGTTTTTCAGGCTGGTGGAAGACAAAGAGAAGATCCGAGTCCAACTCCATCGGGTGGCACTGGCTGGGTTAGGTTTGGGAAAATGACCGTGGTTCCATTACTAGAACCAACGTTATGCACGGGCCTACCACGACTTTATCAGTCCCAGACCCCTCAAAACCTCCCCTGTAGCTCTGAAAAACATCCCTCCCCTTGGTTAACACTTTGAGCTCTTTGTTGCAAGTCTATTTGGCGCTACGTTTCGGTTTATCTTAACCTTCATCAGGCTTAGACTTGCATTTTGATGTTCCTCCTGGCTGCTTCGATGCTAGAGTGATGAAAACTCTGGTAAACTGACCCTTTAAACACATGGGACACACCCCCTTGTTGAAAAAATTGCTCCTTAAATAACAGCCAAGGAAAAATAATTTGCTTTACAATTTTTCTGAAAGTTATTTTCTTCTTTAAATTATTTAACTTCAGAAAATAAGTGCACCAGGTAATTATTAAACTTTTTCCAAGTTTCCAAAAATTGTCCCATGATTTTTTTCATGTATTTATGGTTCTTTTTTCCTTTCTTCAGGATTTTTGACCATCAGGACAGAGTTTTTTACTTCATTTCAACTTACCAAAAATTGTCCCATAATTTTTATGGTTCTTTTTTACCTTGTTTCAGGATTTTTGACCATCAGGACAGGTAAGTGCAGCAGGTAAGTATTTTTCTTTGACTTAATTTTGTTGTTTTTCAGGCTGGTGGAAGACAAAGAGAAGATCCGAGTCCAACTCCATCGGGTGGCACTGGCTGGGTTAGGTTTGGGAAAATGACCGTGGTTCCATTACTAGAACCAACGTTATGCACGGGCCTACCACGACTTTATCAGTCCCAGACCCCTCAAAACCTCCCCTGTAGCTCTGAAAAACATCCCTCCCCTTGGTTAACACTTTGAGCTCTTTGTTGCAAGTCTATTTGGCGCTACGTTTCGGTTTATCTTAACCTTCATCAGGCTTAGACTTGCATTTTGATGTTCCTCCTGGCTGCTTCGATGCTAGAGTGATGAAAACTCTGGTAAACTGACCCTTTAAACACATGGGACACACCCCCTTGTTGAAAAAATTGCTCCTTAAATAACAGCCAAGGAAAAATAATTTGCTTTACAATTTTTCTGAAAGTTATTTTCTTCTTTAAATTATTTAACTTCAGAAAATAAGTGCACCAGGTAATTATTAAACTTTTTCCAAGTTTCCAAAAATTGTCCCATGATTTTTTTCATGTATTTATGGTTCTTTTTTCCTTTCTTCAGGATTTTTGACCATCAGGACAGAGTTTTTTACTTCATTTCAACTTACCAAAAATTGTCCCATAATTTTTATGGTTCTTTTTTACCTTGTTTCAGGATTTTTGACCATCAGGACAGGTAAGTGCAGCAGGTAAGTATTTTTCTTTGACTTAATTTTGTTGTTTTTCAGGCTGGTGGAAGACAAAGAGAAGATCCGAGTCCAACTCCATCGGGTGGCACTGGCTGGGTTAGGTTTGGGAAAATGACCGTGGTTCCATTACTAGAACCAACGTTATGCACGGGCCTACCACGACTTTATCAGTCCCAGACCCCTCAAAACCTCCCCTGTAGCTCTGAAAAACATCCCTCCCCTTGGTTAACACTTTGAGCTCTTTGTTGCAAGTCTATTTGGCGCTACGTTTCGGTTTATCTTAACCTTCATCAGGCTTAGACTTGCATTTTGATGTTCCTCCTGGCTGCTTCGATGCTAGAGTGATGAAAACTCTGGTAAACTGACCCTTTAAACACATGGGACACACCCCCTTGTTGAAAAAATTGCTCCTTAAATAACAGCCAAGGAAAAATAATTTGCTTTACAATTTTTCTGAAAGTTATTTTCTTCTTTAAATTATTTAACTTCAGAAAATAAGTGCACCAGGTAATTATTAAACTTTTTCCAAGTTTCCAAAAATTGTCCCATGATTTTTTTCATGTATTTATGGTTCTTTTTTCCTTTCTTCAGGATTTTTGACCATCAGGACAGAGTTTTTTACTTCATTTCAACTTACCAAAAATTGTCCCATAATTTTTATGGTTCTTTTTTACCTTGTTTCAGGATTTTTGACCATCAGGACAGGTAAGTGCAGCAGGTAAGTATTTTTCTTTGACTTAATTTTGTTGTTTTTCAGGCTGGTGGAAGACAAAGAGAAGATCCGAGTCCAACTCCATCGGGTGGCACTGGCTGGGTTAGGTTTGGGAAAATGACCGTGGTTCCATTACTAGAACCAACGTTATGCACGGGCCTACCACGACTTTATCAGTCCCAGACCCCTCAAAACCTCCCCTGTAGCTCTGAAAAACATCCCTCCCCTTGGTTAACACTTTGAGCTCTTTGTTGCAAGTCTATTTGGCGCTACGTTTCGGTTTATCTTAACCTTCATCAGGCTTAGACTTGCATTTTGATGTTCCTCCTGGCTGCTTCGATGCTAGAGTGATGAAAACTCTGGTAAACTGACCCTTTAAACACATGGGACACACCCCCTTGTTGAAAAAATTGCTCCTTAAATAACAGCCAAGGAAAAATAATTTGCTTTACAATTTTTCTGAAAGTTATTTTCTTCTTTAAATTATTTAACTTCAGAAAATAAGTGCACCAGGTAATTATTAAACTTTTTCCAAGTTTCCAAAAATTGTCCCATGATTTTTTTCATGTATTTATGGTTCTTTTTTCCTTTCTTCAGGATTTTTGACCATCAGGACAGAGTTTTTTACTTCATTTCAACTTACCAAAAATTGTCCCATAATTTTTATGGTTCTTTTTTACCTTGTTTCAGGATTTTTGACCATCAGGACAGGTAAGTGCAGCAGGTAAGTATTTTTCTTTGACTTAATTTTGTTGTTTTTCAGGCTGGTGGAAGACAAAGAGAAGATCCGAGTCCAACTCCATCGGGTGGCACTGGCTGGGTTAGGTTTGGGAAAATGACCGTGGTTCCATTACTAGAACCAACGTTATGCACGGGCCTACCACGACTTTATCAGTCCCAGACCCCTCAAAACCTCCCCTGTAGCTCTGAAAAACATCCCTCCCCTTGGTTAACACTTTGAGCTCTTTGTTGCAAGTCTATTTGGCGCTACGTTTCGGTTTATCTTAACCTTCATCAGGCTTAGACTTGCATTTTGATGTTCCTCCTGGCTGCTTCGATGCTAGAGTGATGAAAACTCTGGTAAACTGACCTTTTAAACACATGGGATACACCCCCTTGTTGAAAAAATTGCTCCTTAAATAACAGCCAAGGAAAAATAATTTGCTTTACAATTTTTCTGAAAGTTATTTTCTTCTTTAAATTATTTAACTTCAGAAAATAAGTGCACCAGGTAATTATTAAACTTTTTCCAAGTTTCCAAAAATTGTCCCATGATTTTTTTCATGTATTTATGGTTCTTTTTTCCTTTTTTCAGGATTTTTGACCATCAGGACAGAGTTTTTTACTTCATTTCAACTTACCAAAAATTGTCCCATAATTTTTATGGTTCTTTTTTACCTTGTTTCAGGATTTTTGACCATCAGGACAGGTAAGTGCAGCAGGTAAGTATTTTTCTTTGACTTAATTTTGTTGTTTTTCAGGCTGGTGGAAGACAAAGAGAAGATCCGAGTCCAACTCCATCGGGTGGCACTGGCTGGGTTAGGTTTGGGAAAATGACCGTGGTTCCATTACCCCGCAAAGAACCCAAGTGGGGTTAGGTTTAGGGAAAAAGGGGGGTAGGGGTTAAGACAATTAGGGAAACGGTCCGGGGGCAGGGTCCAAGGCAAGGGAACTTTGGGGATAGGGTGGGATGGGGGATAGGGTAGGGAAACTCGGGTCCCTGCAGGACTAGAACCAACGTTATGCACGGGCCTACCACGACTTTATCAGTCCCAGACCCCTCAAAACCTCCCCTGTAGCTCTGAAAAACATCCCTCCCCTTGGTTAACACTTTGAGCTCTTTGTTGCAAGTCTATTTGGCGCTACGTTTCGGTTTATCTTAACCTTCATCAGGCTTAGACTTGCATTTTGATGTTCCTCCTGGCTGCTTCGATGCTAGAGTGATGAAAACTCTGGTAAACTGACCTTTTAAACACATGGGATACACCCCCTTGTTGAAAAAATTGCTCCTTAAATAACAGCCAAGGAAAAATAATTTGCTTTACAATTTTTCTGAAAGTTATTTTCTTCTTTAAATTATTTAACTTCAGAAAATAAGTGCACCAGGTAATTATTAAACTTTTTCCAAGTTTCCAAAAATTGTCCCATGATTTTTTTCATGTATTTATGGTTCTTTTTTCCTTTTTTCAGGATTTTTGACCATCAGGACAGAGTTTTTTACTTCATTTCAACTTACCAAAAATTGTCCCATAATTTTTATGGTTCTTTTTTACCTTGTTTCAGGATTTTTGACCATCAGGACAGGTAAGTGCAGCAGGTAAGTATTTTTCTTTGACTTAATTTTGTTGTTTTTCAGGCTGGTGGAAGACAAAGAGAAGATCCGAGTCCAACTCCATCGGGTGGCACTGGCTGGGTTAGGTTTGGGAAAATGACCGTGGTTCCATTACCCCGCAAAGAACCCAAGTGGGGTTAGGTTTAGGGAAAAAGGGGGGTAGGGGTTAAGACAATTAGGGAAACGGTCCGGGGGCAGGGTCCAAGGCAAGGGAACTTTGGGGATAGGGTGGGATGGGGGATAGGGTAGGGAAACTCGGGTCCCTGCAGGACTAGAACCAACGTTATGCACGGGCCTACCACGACTTTATCAGTCCCAGACCCCTCAAAACCTCCCCTGTAGCTCTGAAAAACATCCCTCCCCTTGGTTAACACTTTGAGCTCTTTGTTGCAAGTCTATTTGGCGCTACGTTTCGGTTTATCTTAACCTTCATCAGGCTTAGACTTGCATTTTGATGTTCCTCCTGGCTGCTTCGATGCTAGAGTGATGAAAACTCTGGTAAACTGACCTTTTAAACACATGGGATACACCCCCTTGTTGAAAAAATTGCTCCTTAAATAACAGCCAAGGAAAAATAATTTGCTTTACAATTTTTCTGAAAGTTATTTTCTTCTTTAAATTATTTAACTTCAGAAAATAAGTGCACCAGGTAATTATTAAACTTTTTCCAAGTTTCCAAAAATTGTCCCATGATTTTTTTCATGTATTTATGGTTCTTTTTTCCTTTTTTCAGGATTTTTGACCATCAGGACAGAGTTTTTTACTTCATTTCAACTTACCAAAAATTGTCTCATAATTTTTATGGTTCTTTTTTACCTTGTTTCAGGATTTTTGACCATCAGGACAGGTAAGTGCAGCAGGTAAGTATTTTTCTTTGACTTAATTTTGTTGTTTTTCAGGCTGGTGGAAGACAAAGAGAAGATCCGAGTCCAACTCCATCGGGTGGCACTGGCTGGGTTAGGTTTGGGAAAATGACCGTGGTTCCATTACCCCGCAAAGAACCCAAGTGGGGTTAGGTTTAGGGAAAAAGGGGGGTAGGGGTTAAGACAATTAGGGAAACGGTCCGGGGGCAGGGTCCAAGGCAAGGGAACTTTGGGGATAGGGTGGGATGGGGGATAGGGTAGGGAAACTCGGGTCCCTGCAGGACTAGAACCAACGTTATGCACGGGCCTACCACGACTTTATCAGTCCCAGACCCCTCAAAACCTCCCCTGTAGCTCTGAAAAACATCCCTCCCCTTGGTTAACACTTTGAGCTCTTTGTTGCAAGTCTATTTGGCGCTACGTTTCGGTTTATCTTAACCTTCATCAGGCTTAGACTTGCATTTTGATGTTCCTCCTGGCTGCTTCGATGCTAGAGTGATGAAAACTCTGGTAAACTGACCTTTTAAACACATGGGATACACCCCCTTGTTGAAAAAATTGCTCCTTAAATAACAGCCAAGGAAAAATAATTTGCTTTACAATTTTTCTGAAAGTTATTTTCTTCTTTAAATTATTTAACTTCAGAAAATAAGTGCACCAGGTAATTATTAAACTTTTTCCAAGTTTCCAAAAATTGTCCCATGATTTTTTTCATGTATTTATGGTTCTTTTTTCCTTTTTTCAGGATTTTTGACCATCAGGACAGAGTTTTTTACTTCATTTCAACTTACCAAAAATTGTCCCATAATTTTTATGGTTCTTTTTTACCTTGTTTCAGGATTTTTGACCATCAGGACAGGTAAGTGCAGCAGGTAAGTATTTTTCTTTGACTTAATTTTGTTGTTTTTCAGGCTGGTGGAAGACAAAGAGAAGATCCGAGTCCAACTCCATCGGGTGGCACTGGCTGGGTTAGGTTTGGGAAAATGACCGTGGTTCCATTACCCCGCAAAGAACCCAAGTGGGGTTAGGTTTAGGGAAAAAGGGGGGTAGGGGTTAAGACAATTAGGGAAACGGTCCGGGGGCAGGGTCCAAGGCAAGGGAACTTTGGGGATAGGGTGGGATGGGGGATAGGGTAGGGAAACTCGGGTCCCTGCAGGACTAGAACCAACGTTATGCACGGGCCTACCACGACTTTATCAGTCCCAGACCCCTCAAAACCTCCCCTGTAGCTCTGAAAAACATCCCTCCCCTTGGTTAACACTTTGAGCTCTTTGTTGCAAGTCTATTTGGCGCTACGTTTCGGTTTATCTTAACCTTCATCAGGCTTAGACTTGCATTTTGATGTTCCTCCTGGCTGCTTCGATGCTAGAGTGATGAAAACTCTGGTAAACTGACCTTTTAAACACATGGGATACACCCCCTTGTTGAAAAAATTGCTCCTTAAATAACAGCCAAGGAAAAATAATTTGCTTTACAATTTTTCTGAAAGTTATTTTCTTCTTTAAATTATTTAACTTCAGAAAATAAGTGCACCAGGTAATTATTAAACTTTTTCCAAGTTTCCAAAAATTGTCCCATGATTTTTTTCATGTATTTATGGTTCTTTTTTCCTTTTTTCAGGATTTTTGACCATCAGGACAGAGTTTTTTACTTCATTTCAACTTACCAAAAATTGTCCCATAATTTTTATGGTTCTTTTTTACCTTGTTTCAGGATTTTTGACCATCAGGACAGGTAAGTGCAGCAGGTAAGTATTTTTCTTTGACTTAATTTTGTTGTTTTTCAGGCTGGTGGAAGACAAAGAGAAGATCCGAGTCCAACTCCATCGGGTGGCACTGGCTGGGTTAGGTTTGGGAAAATGACCGTGGTTCCATTACCCCGCAAAGAACCCAAGTGGGGTTAGGTTTAGGGAAAAAGGGGGGTAGGGGTTAAGACAATTAGGGAAACGGTCCGGGGGCAGGGTCCAAGGCAAGGGAACTTTGGGGATAGGGTGGGATGGGGGATAGGGTAGGGAAACTCGGGTCCCTGCAGGACTAGAACCAACGTTATGCACGGGCCTACCACGACTTTATCAGTCCCAGACCCCTCAAAACCTCCCCTGTAGCTCTGAAAAACATCCCTCCCCTTGGTTAACACTTTGAGCTCTTTGTTGCAAGTCTATTTGGCGCTACGTTTCGGTTTATCTTAACCTTCATCAGGCTTAGACTTGCATTTTGATGTTCCTCCTGGCTGCTTCGATGCTAGAGTGATGAAAACTCTGGTAAACTGACCTTTTAAACACATGGGATACACCCCCTTGTTGAAAAAATTGCTCCTTAAATAACAGCCAAGGAAAAATAATTTGCTTTACAATTTTTCTGAAAGTTATTTTCTTCTTTAAATTATTTAACTTCAGAAAATAAGTGCACCAGGTAATTATTAAACTTTTTCCAAGTTTCCAAAAATTGTCCCATGATTTTTTTCATGTATTTATGGTTCTTTTTTCCTTTTTTCAGGATTTTTGACCATCAGGACAGAGTTTTTTTACTTCATTTCAACTTACCAAAAATTGTCCCATAATTTTTATGGTTCTTTTTTACCTTGTTTCAGGATTTTTGACCATCAGGACAGGTAAGTGCAGCAGGTAAGTATTTTTCTTTGACTTAATTTTGTTGTTTTTCAGGCTGGTGGAAGACAAAGAGAAGATCCGAGTCCAACTCCATCGGGTGGCACTGGCTGGGTTAGGTTTGGGAAAATGACCGTGGTTCCATTACCCCGCAAAGAACCCAAGTGGGGTTAGGTTTAGGGAAAAAGGGGGGTAGGGGTTAAGACAATTAGGGAAACGGTCCGGGGGCAGGGTCCAAGGCAAGGGAACTTTGGGGATAGGGTGGGATGGGGGATAGGGTAGGGAAACTCGGGTCCCTGCAGGACTAGAACCAACGTTATGCACGGGCCTACCACGACTTTATCAGTCCCAGACCCCTCAAAACCTCCCCTGTAGCTCTGAAAAACATCCCTCCCCTTGGTTAACACTTTGAGCTCTTTGTTGCAAGTCTATTTGGCGCTACGTTTCGGTTTATCTTAACCTTCATCAGGCTTAGACTTGCATTTTGATGTTCCTCCTGGCTGCTTCGATGCTAGAGTGATGAAAACTCTGGTAAACTGACCTTTTAAACACATGGGATACACCCCCTTGTTGAAAAAATTGCTCCTTAAATAACAGCCAAGGAAAAATAATTTGCTTTACAATTTTTCTGAAAGTTATTTTCTTCTTTAAATTATTTAACTTCAGAAAATAAGTGCACCAGGTAATTATTAAACTTTTTCCAAGTTTCCAAAAATTGTCCCATGATTTTTTTCATGTATTTATGGTTCTTTTTTCCTTTTTTCAGGATTTTTGACCATCAGGACAGAGTTTTTTACTTCATTTCAACTTACCAAAAATTGTCCCATAATTTTTATGGTTCTTTTTTACCTTGTTTCAGGATTTTTGACCATCAGGACAGGTAAGTGCAGCAGGTAAGTATTTTTCTTTGACTTAATTTTGTTGTTTTTCAGGCTGGTGGAAGACAAAGAGAAGATCCGAGTCCAACTCCATCGGGTGGCACTGGCTGGGTTAGGTTTGGGAAAATGACCGTGGTTCCATTACCCCGCAAAGAACCCAAGTGGGGTTAGGTTTAGGGAAAAAGGGGGGTAGGGGTTAAGACAATTAGGGAAACGGTCCGGGGGCAGGGTCCAAGGCAAGGGAACTTTGGGGATAGGGTGGGATGGGGGATAGGGTAGGGAAACTCGGGTCCCTGCAGGACTAGAACCAACGTTATGCACGGGCCTACCACGACTTTATCAGTCCCAGACCCCTCAAAACCTCCCCTGTAGCTCTGAAAAACATCCCTCCCCTTGGTTAACACTTTGAGCTCTTTGTTGCAAGTCTATTTGGCGCTACGTTTCGGTTTATCTTAACCTTCATCAGGCTTAGACTTGCATTTTGATGTTCCTCCTGGCTGCTTCGATGCTAGAGTGATGAAAACTCTGGTAAACTGACCTTTTAAACACATGGGATACACCCCCTTGTTGAAAAAATTGCTCCTTAAATAACAGCCAAGGAAAAATAATTTGCTTTACAATTTTTCTGAAAGTTATTTTCTTCTTTAAATTATTTAACTTCAGAAAATAAGTGCACCAGGTAATTATTAAACTTTTTCCAAGTTTCCAAAAATTGTCCCATGATTTTTTTCATGTATTTATGGTTCTTTTTTCCTTTTTTCAGGATTTTTGACCATCAGGACAGAGTTTTTTACTTCATTTCAACTTACCAAAAATTGTCCCATAATTTTTATGGTTCTTTTTTACCTTGTTTCAGGATTTTTGACCATCAGGACAGGTAAGTGCAGCAGATAAGTATTTTTCTTTGACTTAATTTTGTTGTTTTTCAGGCTGGTGGAAGACAAAGAGAAGATCCGAGTCCAACTCCATCGGGTGGCACTGGCTGGGTTAGGTTTGGGAAAATGACCGTGGTTCCATTACCCCGCAAAGAACCCAAGTGGGGTTAGGTTTAGGGAAAAAGGGGGGTAGGGGTTAAGACAATTAGGGAAACGGTCCGGGGGCAGGGTCCAAGGCAAGGGAACTTTGGGGATAGGGTGGGATGGGGGATAGGGTAGGGAAACTCGGGTCCCTGCAGGACTAGAACCAACGTTATGCACGGGCCTACCACGACTTTATCAGTCCCAGACCCCTCAAAACCTCCCCTGTAGCTCTGAAAAACATCCCTCCCCTTGGTTAACACTTTGAGCTCTTTGTTGCAAGTCTATTTGGCGCTACGTTTCGGTTTATCTTAACCTTCATCAGGCTTAGACTTGCATTTTGATGTTCCTCCTGGCTGCTTCGATGCTAGAGTGATGAAAACTCTGGTAAACTGACCTTTTAAACACATGGGATACACCCCCTTGTTGAAAAAATTGCTCCTTAAATAACAGCCAAGGAAAAATAATTTGCTTTACAATTTTTCTGAAAGTTATTTTCTTCTTTAAATTATTTAACTTCAGAAAATAAGTGCACCAGGTAATTATTAAACTTTTTCCAAGTTTCCAAAAATTGTCCCATGATTTTTTTCATGTATTTATGGTTCTTTTTTCCTTTTTTCAGGATTTTTGACCATCAGGACAGAGTTTTTTTACTTCATTTCAACTTACCAAAAATTGTCCCATAATTTTTATGGTTCTTTTTTACCTTGTTTCAGGATTTTTGACCATCAGGACAGGTAAGTGCAGCAGGTAAGTATTTTTCTTTGACTTAATTTTGTTGTTTTTCAGGCTGGTGGAAGACAAAGAGAAGATCCGAGTCCAACTCCATCGGGTGGCACTGGCTGGGTTAGGTTTGGGAAAATGACCGTGGTTCCATTACCCCGCAAAGAACCCAAGTGGGGTTAGGTTTAGGGAAAAAGGGGGGTAGGGGTTAAGACAATTAGGGAAACGGTCCGGGGGCAGGGTCCAAGGCAAGGGAACTTTGGGGATAGGGTGGGATGGGGGATAGGGTAGGGAAACTCGGGTCCCTGCAGGACTAGAACCAACGTTATGCACGGGCCTACCACGACTTTATCAGTCCCAGACCCCTCAAAACCTCCCCTGTAGCTCTGAAAAACATCCCTCCCCTTGGTTAACACTTTGAGCTCTTTGTTGCAAGTCTATTTGGCGCTACGTTTCGGTTTATCTTAACCTTCATCAGGCTTAGACTTGCATTTTGATGTTCCTCCTGGCTGCTTCGATGCTAGAGTGATGAAAACTCTGGTAAACTGACCTTTTAAACACATGGGATACACCCCCTTGTTGAAAAAATTGCTCCTTAAATAACAGCCAAGGAAAAATAATTTGCTTTACAATTTTTCTGAAAGTTATTTTCTTCTTTAAATTATTTAACTTCAGAAAATAAGTGCACCAGGTAATTATTAAACTTTTTCCAAGTTTCCAAAAATTGTCCCATGATTTTTTTCATGTATTTATGGTTCTTTTTTCCTTTTTTCAGGATTTTTGACCATCAGGACAGAGTTTTTTACTTCATTTCAACTTACCAAAAATTGTCCCATAATTTTTATGGTTCTTTTTTACCTTGTTTCAGGATTTTTGACCATCAGGACAGGTAAGTGCAGCAGGTAAGTATTTTTCTTTGACTTAATTTTGTTGTTTTTCAGGCTGGTGGAAGACAAAGAGAAGATCCGAGTCCAACTCCATCGGGTGGCACTGGCTGGGTTAGGTTTGGGAAAATGACCGTGGTTCCATTACCCCGCAAAGAACCCAAGTGGGGTTAGGTTTAGGGAAAAAGGGGGGTAGGGGTTAAGACAATTAGGGAAACGGTCCGGGGGCAGGGTCCAAGGCAAGGGAACTTTGGGGATAGGGTGGGATGGGGGATAGGGTAGGGAAACTCGGGTCCCTGCAGGACTAGAACCAACGTTATGCACGGGCCTACCACGACTTTATCAGTCCCAGACCCCTCAAAACCTCCCCTGTAGCTCTGAAAAACATCCCTCCCCTTGGTTAACACTTTGAGCTCTTTGTTGCAAGTCTATTTGGCGCTACGTTTCGGTTTATCTTAACCTTCATCAGGCTTAGACTTGCATTTTGATGTTCCTCCTGGCTGCTTCGATGCTAGAGTGATGAAAACTCTGGTAAACTGACCTTTTAAACACATGGGATACACCCCCTTGTTGAAAAAATTGCTCCTTAAATAACAGCCAAGGAAAAATAATTTGCTTTACAATTTTTCTGAAAGTTATTTTCTTCTTTAAATTATTTAACTTCAGAAAATAAGTGCACCAGGTAATTATTAAACTTTTTCCAAGTTTCCAAAAATTGTCCCATGATTTTTTTCATGTATTTATGGTTCTTTTTTCCTTTTTTCAGGATTTTTGACCATCAGGACAGAGTTTTTTACTTCATTTCAACTTACCAAAAATTGTCCCATAATTTTTATGGTTCTTTTTTACCTTGTTTCAGGATTTTTGACCATCAGGACAGGTAAGTGCAGCAGGTAAGTATTTTTCTTTGACTTAATTTTGTTGTTTTTCAGGCTGGTGGAAGACAAAGAGAAGATCCGAGTCCAACTCCATCGGGTGGCACTGGCTGGGTTAGGTTTGGGAAAATGACCGTGGTTCCATTACCCCGCAAAGAACCCAAGTGGGGTTAGGTTTAGGGAAAAAGGGGGGTAGGGGTTAAGACAATTAGGGAAACGGTCCGGGGGCAGGGTCCAAGGCAAGGGAACTTTGGGGATAGGGTGGGATGGGGGATAGGGTAGGGAAACTCGGGTCCCTGCAGGACTAGAACCAACGTTATGCACGGGCCTACCACGACTTTATCAGTCCCAGACCCCTCAAAACCTCCCCTGTAGCTCTGAAAAACATCCCTCCCCTTGGTTAACACTTTGAGCTCTTTGTTGCAAGTCTATTTGGCGCTACGTTTCGGTTTATCTTAACCTTCATCAGGCTTAGACTTGCATTTTGATGTTCCTCCTGGCTGCTTCGATGCTAGAGTGATGAAAACTCTGGTAAACTGACCTTTTAAACACATGGGATACACCCCCTTGTTGAAAAAATTGCTCCTTAAATAACAGCCAAGGAAAAATAATTTGCTTTACAATTTTTCTGAAAGTTATTTTCTTCTTTAAATTATTTAACTTCAGAAAATAAGTGCACCAGGTAATTATTAAACTTTTTCCAAGTTTCCAAAAATTGTCCCATGATTTTTTTCATGTATTTATGGTTCTTTTTTCCTTTTTTCAGGATTTTTGACCATCAGGACAGAGTTTTTTTACTTCATTTCAACTTACCAAAAATTGTCCCATAATTTTTATGGTTCTTTTTTACCTTGTTTCAGGATTTTTGACCATCAGGACAGGTAAGTGCAGCAGGTAAGTATTTTTCTTTGACTTAATTTTGTTGTTTTTCAGGCTGGTGGAAGACAAAGAGAAGATCCGAGTCCAACTCCATCGGGTGGCACTGGCTGGGTTAGGTTTGGGAAAATGACCGTGGTTCCATTACCCCGCAAAGAACCCAAGTGGGGTTAGGTTTAGGGAAAAAGGGGGGTAGGGGTTAAGACAATTAGGGAAACGGTCCGGGGGCAGGGTCCAAGGCAAGGGAACTTTGGGGATAGGGTGGGATGGGGGATAGGGTAGGGAAACTCGGGTCCCTGCAGGACTAGAACCAACGTTATGCACGGGCCTACCACGACTTTATCAGTCCCAGACCCCTCAAAACCTCCCCTGTAGCTCTGAAAAACATCCCTCCCCTTGGTTAACACTTTGAGCTCTTTGTTGCAAGTCTATTTGGCGCTACGTTTCGGTTTATCTTAACCTTCATCAGGCTTAGACTTGCATTTTGATGTTCCTCCTGGCTGCTTCGATGCTAGAGTGATGAAAACTCTGGTAAACTGACCTTTTAAACACATGGGATACACCCCCTTGTTGAAAAAATTGCTCCTTAAATAACAGCCAAGGAAAAATAATTTGCTTTACAATTTTTCTGAAAGTTATTTTCTTCTTTAAATTATTTAACTTCAGAAAATAAGTGCACCAGGTAATTATTAAACTTTTTCCAAGTTTCCAAAAATTGTCCCATGATTTTTTTCATGTATTTATGGTTCTTTTTTCCTTTTTTCAGGATTTTTGACCATCAGGACAGAGTTTTTTACTTCATTTCAACTTACCAAAAATTGTCCCATAATTTTTATGGTTCTTTTTTACCTTGTTTCAGGATTTTTGACCATCAGGACAGGTAAGTGCAGCAGGTAAGTATTTTTCTTTGACTTAATTTTGTTGTTTTTCAGGCTGGTGGAAGACAAAGAGAAGATCCGAGTCCAACTCCATCGGGTGGCACTGGCTGGGTTAGGTTTGGGAAAATGACCGTGGTTCCATTACCCCGCAAAGAACCCAAGTGGGGTTAGGTTTAGGGAAAAAGGGGGGTAGGGGTTAAGACAATTAGGGAAACGGTCCGGGGGCAGGGTCCAAGGCAAGGGAACTTTGGGGATAGGGTGGGATGGGGGATAGGGTAGGGAAACTCGGGTCCCTGCAGGACTAGAACCAACGTTATGCACGGGCCTACCACGACTTTATCAGTCCCAGACCCCTCAAAACCTCCCCTGTAGCTCTGAAAAACATCCCTCCCCTTGGTTAACACTTTGAGCTCTTTGTTGCAAGTCTATTTGGCGCTACGTTTCGGTTTATCTTAACCTTCATCAGGCTTAGACTTGCATTTTGATGTTCCTCCTGGCTGCTTCGATGCTAGAGTGATGAAAACTCTGGTAAACTGACCTTTTAAACACATGGGATACACCCCCTTGTTGAAAAAATTGCTCCTTAAATAACAGCCAAGGAAAAATAATTTGCTTTACAATTTTTCTGAAAGTTATTTTCTTCTTTAAATTATTTAACTTCAGAAAATAAGTGCACCAGGTAATTATTAAACTTTTTCCAAGTTTCCAAAAATTGTCCCATGATTTTTTTCATGTATTTATGGTTCTTTTTTCCTTTTTTCAGGATTTTTGACCATCAGGACAGAGTTTTTTACTTCATTTCAACTTACCAAAAATTGTCCCATAATTTTTATGGTTCTTTTTTACCTTGTTTCAGGATTTTTGACCATCAGGACAGGTAAGTGCAGCAGGTAAGTATTTTTCTTTGACTTAATTTTGTTGTTTTTCAGGCTGGTGGAAGACAAAGAGAAGATCCGAGTCCAACTCCATCGGGTGGCACTGGCTGGGTTAGGTTTGGGAAAATGACCGTGGTTCCATTACCCCGCAAAGAACCCAAGTGGGGTTAGGTTTAGGGAAAAAGGGGGGTAGGGGTTAAGACAATTAGGGAAACGGTCCGGGGGCAGGGTCCAAGGCAAGGGAACTTTGGGGATAGGGTGGGATGGGGGATAGGGTAGGGAAACTCGGGTCCCTGCAGGACTAGAACCAACGTTATGCACGGGCCTACCACGACTTTATCAGTCCCAGACCCCTCAAAACCTCCCCTGTAGCTCTGAAAAACATCCCTCCCCTTGGTTAACACTTTGAGCTCTTTGTTGCAAGTCTATTTGGCGCTACGTTTCGGTTTATCTTAACCTTCATCAGGCTTAGACTTGCATTTTGATGTTCCTCCTGGCTGCTTCGATGCTAGAGTGATGAAAACTCTGGTAAACTGACCTTTTAAACACATGGGATACACCCCCTTGTTGAAAAAATTGCTCCTTAAATAACAGCCAAGGAAAAATAATTTGCTTTACAATTTTTCTGAAAGTTATTTTCTTCTTTAAATTATTTAACTTCAGAAAATAAGTGCACCAGGTAATTATTAAACTTTTTCCAAGTTTCCAAAAATTGTCCCATGATTTTTTTCATGTATTTATGGTTCTTTTTTCCTTTTTTCAGGATTTTTGACCATCAGGACAGAGTTTTTTTACTTCATTTCAACTTACCAAAAATTGTCCCATAATTTTTATGGTTCTTTTTTACCTTGTTTCAGGATTTTTGACCATCAGGACAGGTAAGTGCAGCAGGTAAGTATTTTTCTTTGACTTAATTTTGTTGTTTTTCAGGCTGGTGGAAGACAAAGAGAAGATCCGAGTCCAACTCCATCGGGTGGCACTGGCTGGGTTAGGTTTGGGAAAATGACCGTGGTTCCATTACCCCGCAAAGAACCCAAGTGGGGTTAGGTTTAGGGAAAAAGGGGGGTAGGGGTTAAGACAATTAGGGAAACGGTCCGGGGGCAGGGTCCAAGGCAAGGGAACTTTGGGGATAGGGTGGGATGGGGGATAGGGTAGGGAAACTCGGGTCCCTGCAGGACTAGAACCAACGTTATGCACGGGCCTACCACGACTTTATCAGTCCCAGACCCCTCAAAACCTCCCCTGTAGCTCTGAAAAACATCCCTCCCCTTGGTTAACACTTTGAGCTCTTTGTTGCAAGTCTATTTGGCGCTACGTTTCGGTTTATCTTAACCTTCATCAGGCTTAGACTTGCATTTTGATGTTCCTCCTGGCTGCTTCGATGCTAGAGTGATGAAAACTCTGGTAAACTGACCTTTTAAACACATGGGATACACCCCCTTGTTGAAAAAATTGCTCCTTAAATAACAGCCAAGGAAAAATAATTTGCTTTACAATTTTTCTGAAAGTTATTTTCTTCTTTAAATTATTTAACTTCAGAAAATAAGTGCACCAGGTAATTATTAAACTTTTTCCAAGTTTCCAAAAATTGTCCCATGATTTTTTTCATGTATTTATGGTTCTTTTTTCCTTTTTTCAGGATTTTTGACCATCAGGACAGAGTTTTTTACTTCATTTCAACTTACCAAAAATTGTCCCATAATTTTTATGGTTCTTTTTTACCTTGTTTCAGGATTTTTGACCATCAGGACAGGTAAGTGCAGCAGGTAAGTATTTTTCTTTGACTTAATTTTGTTGTTTTTCAGGCTGGTGGAAGACAAAGAGAAGATCCGAGTCCAACTCCATCGGGTGGCACTGGCTGGGTTAGGTTTGGGAAAATGACCGTGGTTCCATTACCCCGCAAAGAACCCAAGTGGGGTTAGGTTTAGGGAAAAAGGGGGGTAGGGGTTAAGACAATTAGGGAAACGGTCCGGGGGCAGGGTCCAAGGCAAGGGAACTTTGGGGATAGGGTGGGATGGGGGATAGGGTAGGGAAACTCGGGTCCCTGCAGGACTAGAACCAACGTTATGCACGGGCCTACCACGACTTTATCAGTCCCAGACCCCTCAAAACCTCCCCTGTAGCTCTGAAAAACATCCCTCCCCTTGGTTAACACTTTGAGCTCTTTGTTGCAAGTCTATTTGGCGCTACGTTTCGGTTTATCTTAACCTTCATCAGGCTTAGACTTGCATTTTGATGTTCCTCCTGGCTGCTTCGATGCTAGAGTGATGAAAACTCTGGTAAACTGACCTTTTAAACACATGGGATACACCCCCTTGTTGAAAAAATTGCTCCTTAAATAACAGCCAAGGAAAAATAATTTGCTTTACAATTTTTCTGAAAGTTATTTTCTTCTTTAAATTATTTAACTTCAGAAAATAAGTGCACCAGGTAATTATTAAACTTTTTCCAAGTTTCCAAAAATTGTCCCATGATTTTTTTCATGTATTTATGGTTCTTTTTTCCTTTTTTCAGGATTTTTGACCATCAGGACAGAGTTTTTTACTTCATTTCAACTTACCAAAAATTGTCCCATAATTTTTATGGTTCTTTTTTACCTTGTTTCAGGATTTTTGACCATCAGGACAGGTAAGTGCAGCAGGTAAGTATTTTTCTTTGACTTAATTTTGTTGTTTTTCAGGCTGGTGGAAGACAAAGAGAAGATCCGAGTCCAACTCCATCGGGTGGCACTGGCTGGGTTAGGTTTGGGAAAATGACCGTGGTTCCATTACCCCGCAAAGAACCCAAGTGGGGTTAGGTTTAGGGAAAAAGGGGGGTAGGGGTTAAGACAATTAGGGAAACGGTCCGGGGGCAGGGTCCAAGGCAAGGGAACTTTGGGGATAGGGTGGGATGGGGGATAGGGTAGGGAAACTCGGGTCCCTGCAGGACTAGAACCAACGTTATGCACGGGCCTACCACGACTTTATCAGTCCCAGACCCCTCAAAACCTCCCCTGTAGCTCTGAAAAACATCCCTCCCCTTGGTTAACACTTTGAGCTCTTTGTTGCAAGTCTATTTGGCGCTACGTTTCGGTTTATCTTAACCTTCATCAGGCTTAGACTTGCATTTTGATGTTCCTCCTGGCTGCTTCGATGCTAGAGTGATGAAAATACTGGTAAACTGACCTTTTAAACACATGGGATACACCCCCTTGTTGAAAAAATTGCTCCTTAAATAGGGTTAGGGTTAGGGTTAGGGTTGGGAAAATGACCGTGGTTCCATTACCCCGCAAAGAACCCAAGTGGGGTTAGGTTTAGGGAAAAGGGGGGGTAGGGGTTAAGACAATTAGGGTTAGGGTTAGGGTTAGGGTTAGGGTTAGGGGAAATAGCCGCGAAGCCGGGCCATGCCCGCTCCCACGCCGGAAATAAAAGGTAAGGGTTTGAAATAGGGGTAGGTAAAATTAGGGTTGGGTAAGTTAGGGTTAAGATTAGGGCTAGGAAAGAATAGGGTTAGGGTTAGGGTTAGGTTTTTGTGAAAGACTGTGGTTCCAAAAACCCGCAAAGAACCCAAGTGGGGTTAGGATTAGGGAAAAAGGGGGGTAGGGGTTAAGAAAATTAGGTTAACGGTCCCGGGGCAGGGTCCAAGGCAGGGAACTTTGGGGATAGGGTGGGATTTGGGGATAGGATAGGAAAACTCGGGTCTCTGTAGGCCTAGAACCAACATTGTGCACTGGCCTACCACGACTTCAAAGGTCCCAGACACCTCAAATCTCCCCTTTAGCTCTGAAAAACATCCCTCCCCTTGGTAAACACTTTGAGCTCTTTATAGCAAGTCTATTTGGCGCTACGTTTCGGTTTATCTTAACCTTCATCAGGCATAGACTTGCTTTTGAATCTTTCTCCTGGCTGTTTCGATGCTGAAATGGTGAAAACTCTGTTAAATCACCTATTTATTTTCATGGGCTCCGCCCCCTTGTTGAAAAAATTGCCCCTTAAAATACAACCAAGGAAAAATAATTTGCTTTTCCCTTTTTCCTTAAAGCATTTTCTTTTTGTAATTTAGCTTTAGGAATTAAGTGCACCAGGTAAATATTTTATTTTACTTTACCAAAAATGTCCCATAATTTTTATGGTTCTATTTTTCCTTTTTTCAGGAATTTTGACCATCAGGACAGGTAAGTACAACAGGTAAGTATTTTTCTTTGTAGTATTCATTGTTGCTTTACCTGTTTTTCAGCTTTAATTTGTTGTTGTTTTCTGTTTTTCAGGCTAGTGGAAGACAAAGAGATGATCCAAGTCCAACTCCATCGGGTGGCACTGGCTGGGTTAGGTTTTTGTGAAAGACTGTGGTTCCAAAAACCCGCAAAGAACCCAAGTGGGGTTAGGATTAGGGAAAAAGGGGGGTAGGGGTTAAGAAAATTAGGTTAACGGTCCCGGGGCAGGGTCCAAGGCAGGGAACTTTGGGGATAGGGTGGGATTTGGGGATAGGATAGGAAAACTCGGGTCTCTGTAGGCCTAGAACCAACATTGTGCACTGGCCTACCACGACTTCAAAGGTCCCAGACACCTCAAATCTCCCCTTTAGCTCTGAAAAACATCCCTCCCCTTGGTAAACACTTTGAGCTCTTTATAGCAAGTCTATTTGGCGCTACGTTTCGGTTTATCTTAACCTTCATCAGGCATAGACTTGCTTTTGAATCTTTCTCCTGGCTGTTTCGATGCTGAAATGGTGAAAACTCTGTTAAATCACCTATTTATTTTCATGGGCTCCGCCCCCTTGTTGAAAAAATTGCCCCTTAAAATACAACCAAGGAAAAATAATTTGCTTTTCCCTTTTTCCTTAAAGCATTTTCTTTTTGTAATTTAGCTTTAGGAATTAAGTGCACCAGGTAAATATTTTATTTTACTTTACCAAAAATGTCCCATAATTTTTATGGTTCTATTTTTCCTTTTTTCAGGAATTTTGACCATCAGGACAGGTAAGTACAACAGGTAAGTATTTTTCTTTGTAGTATTCATTGTTGCTTTACCTGTTTTTCAGCTTTAATTTGTTGTTGTTTTCTGTTTTTCAGGCTAGTGGAAGACAAAGAGATGATCCAAGTCCAACTCCATCGGGTGGCACTGGCTGGGTTAGGTTTTTGTGAAAGACTGTGGTTCCAAAAACCCGCAAAGAACCCAAGTGGGGTTAGGATTAGGGAAAAAGGGGGGTAGGGGTTAAGAAAATTAGGTTAACGGTCCCGGGGCAGGGTCCAAGGCAGGGAACTTTGGGGATAGGGTGGGATTTGGGGATAGGATAGGAAAACTCGGGTCTCTGTAGGCCTAGAACCAACATTGTGCACTGGCCTACCACGACTTCAAAGGTCCCAGACACCTCAAATCTCCCCTTTAGCTCTGAAAAACATCCCTCCCCTTGGTAAACACTTTGAGCTCTTTATAGCAAGTCTATTTGGCGCTACGTTTCGGTTTATCTTAACCTTCATCAGGCATAGACTTGCTTTTGAATCTTTCTCCTGGCTGTTTCGATGCTGAAATGGTGAAAACTCTGTTAAATCACCTATTTATTTTCATGGGCTCCGCCCCCTTGTTGAAAAAATTGCCCCTTAAAATACAACCAAGGAAAAATAATTTGCTTTTCCCTTTTTCCTTAAAGCATTTTCTTTTTGTAATTTAGCTTTAGGAATTAAGTGCACCAGGTAAATATTTTATTTTACTTTACCAAAAATGTCCCATAATTTTTATGGTTCTATTTTTCCTTTTTTCAGGAATTTTGACCATCAGGACAGGTAAGTACAACAGGTAAGTATTTTTCTTTGTAGTATTCATTGTTGCTTTACCTGTTTTTCAGCTTTAATTTGTTGTTGTTTTCTGTTTTTCAGGCTAGTGGAAGACAAAGAGATGATCCAAGTCCAACTCCATCGGGTGGCACTGGCTGGGTTAGGTTTTTGTGAAAGACTGTGGTTCCAAAAACCCGCAAAGAACCCAAGTGGGGTTAGGATTAGGGAAAAAGGGGGGTAGGGGTTAAGAAAATTAGGTTAACGGTCCCGGGGCAGGGTCCAAGGCAGGGAACTTTGGGGATAGGGTGGGATTTGGGGATAGGATAGGAAAACTCGGGTCTCTGTAGGCCTAGAACCAACATTGTGCACTGGCCTACCACGACTTCAAAGGTCCCAGACACCTCAAATCTCCCCTTTAGCTCTGAAAAACATCCCTCCCCTTGGTAAACACTTTGAGCTCTTTATAGCAAGTCTATTTGGCGCTACGTTTCGGTTTATCTTAACCTTCATCAGGCATAGACTTGCTTTTGAATCTTTCTCCTGGCTGTTTCGATGCTGAAATGGTGAAAACTCTGTTAAATCACCTATTTATTTTCATGGGCTCCGCCCCCTTGTTGAAAAAATTGCCCCTTAAAATACAACCAAGGAAAAATAATTTGCTTTTCCCTTTTTCCTTAAAGCATTTTCTTTTTGTAATTTAGCTTTAGGAATTAAGTGCACCAGGTAAATATTTTATTTTACTTTACCAAAAATGTCCCATAATTTTTATGGTTCTATTTTTCCTTTTTTCAGGAATTTTGACCATCAGGACAGGTAAGTACAACAGGTAAGTATTTTTCTTTGTAGTATTCATTGTTGCTTTACCTGTTTTTCAGCTTTAATTTGTTGTTGTTTTCTGTTTTTCAGGCTAGTGGAAGACAAAGAGATGATCCAAGTCCAACTCCATCGGGTGGCACTGGCTGGGTTAGGTTTTTGTGAAAGACTGTGGTTCCAAAAACCCGCAAAGAACCCAAGTGGGGTTAGGATTAGGGAAAAAGGGGGGTAGGGGTTAAGAAAATTAGGTTAACGGTCCCGGGGCAGGGTCCAAGGCAGGGAACTTTGGGGATAGGGTGGGATTTGGGGATAGGATAGGAAAACTCGGGTCTCTGTAGGCCTAGAACCAACATTGTGCACTGGCCTACCACGACTTCAAAGGTCCCAGACACCTCAAATCTCCCCTTTAGCTCTGAAAAACATCCCTCCCCTTGGTAAACACTTTGAGCTCTTTATAGCAAGTCTATTTGGCGCTACGTTTCGGTTTATCTTAACCTTCATCAGGCATAGACTTGCTTTTGAATCTTTCTCCTGGCTGTTTCGATGCTGAAATGGTGAAAACTCTGTTAAATCACCTATTTATTTTCATGGGCTCCGCCCCCTTGTTGAAAAAATTGCCCCTTAAAATACAACCAAGGAAAAATAATTTGCTTTTCCCTTTTTCCTTAAAGCATTTTCTTTTTGTAATTTAGCTTTAGGAATTAAGTGCACCAGGTAAATATTTTATTTTACTTTACCAAAAATGTCCCATAATTTTTATGGTTCTATTTTTCCTTTTTTCAGGAATTTTGACCATCAGGACAGGTAAGTACAACAGGTAAGTATTTTTCTTTGTAGTATTCATTGTTGCTTTACCTGTTTTTCAGCTTTAATTTGTTGTTGTTTTCTGTTTTTCAGGCTAGTGGAAGACAAAGAGATGATCCAAGTCCAACTCCATCGGGTGGCACTGGCTGGGTTAGGTTTTTGTGAAAGACTGTGGTTCCAAAAACCCGCAAAGAACCCAAGTGGGGTTAGGATTAGGGAAAAAGGGGGGTAGGGGTTAAGAAAATTAGGTTAACGGTCCCGGGGCAGGGTCCAAGGCAGGGAACTTTGGGGATAGGGTGGGATTTGGGGATAGGATAGGAAAACTCGGGTCTCTGTAGGCCTAGAACCAACATTGTGCACTGGCCTACCACGACTTCAAAGGTCCCAGACACCTCAAATCTCCCCTTTAGCTCTGAAAAACATCCCTCCCCTTGGTAAACACTTTGAGCTCTTTATAGCAAGTCTATTTGGCGCTACGTTTCGGTTTATCTTAACCTTCATCAGGCATAGACTTGCTTTTGAATCTTTCTCCTGGCTGTTTCGATGCTGAAATGGTGAAAACTCTGTTAAATCACCTATTTATTTTCATGGGCTCCGCCCCCTTGTTGAAAAAATTGCCCCTTAAAATACAACCAAGGAAAAATAATTTGCTTTTCCCTTTTTCCTTAAAGCATTTTCTTTTTGTAATTTAGCTTTAGGAATTAAGTGCACCAGGTAAATATTTTATTTTACTTTACCAAAAATGTCCCATAATTTTTATGGTTCTATTTTTCCTTTTTTCAGGAATTTTGACCATCAGGACAGGTAAGTACAACAGGTAAGTATTTTTCTTTGTAGTATTCATTGTTGCTTTACCTGTTTTTCAGCTTTAATTTGTTGTTGTTTTCTGTTTTTCAGGCTAGTGGAAGACAAAGAGATGATCCAAGTCCAACTCCATCGGGTGGCACTGGCTGGGTTAGGTTTTTGTGAAAGACTGTGGTTCCAAAAACCCGCAAAGAACCCAAGTGGGGTTAGGATTAGGGAAAAAGGGGGGTAGGGGTTAAGAAAATTAGGTTAACGGTCCCGGGGCAGGGTCCAAGGCAGGGAACTTTGGGGATAGGGTGGGATTTGGGGATAGGATAGGAAAACTCGGGTCTCTGTAGGCCTAGAACCAACATTGTGCACTGGCCTACCACGACTTCAAAGGTCCCAGACACCTCAAATCTCCCCTTTAGCTCTGAAAAACATCCCTCCCCTTGGTAAACACTTTGAGCTCTTTATAGCAAGTCTATTTGGCGCTACGTTTCGGTTTATCTTAACCTTCATCAGGCATAGACTTGCTTTTGAATCTTTCTCCTGGCTGTTTCGATGCTGAAATGGTGAAAACTCTGTTAAATCACCTATTTATTTTCATGGGCTCCGCCCCCTTGTTGAAAAAATTGCCCCTTAAAATACAACCAAGGAAAAATAATTTGCTTTTCCCTTTTTCCTTAAAGCATTTTCTTTTTGTAATTTAGCTTTAGGAATTAAGTGCACCAGGTAAATATTTTATTTTACTTTACCAAAAATGTCCCATAATTTTTATGGTTCTATTTTTCCTTTTTTCAGGAATTTTGACCATCAGGACAGGTAAGTACAACAGGTAAGTATTTTTCTTTGTAGTATTCATTGTTGCTTTACCTGTTTTTCAGCTTTAATTTGTTGTTGTTTTCTGTTTTTCAGGCTAGTGGAAGACAAAGAGATGATCCAAGTCCAACTCCATCGGGTGGCACTGGCTGGGTTAGGTTTTTGTGAAAGACTGTGGTTCCAAAAACCCGCAAAGAACCCAAGTGGGGTTAGGATTAGGGAAAAAGGGGGGTAGGGGTTAAGAAAATTAGGTTAACGGTCCCGGGGCAGGGTCCAAGGCAGGGAACTTTGGGGATAGGGTGGGATTTGGGGATAGGATAGGAAAACTCGGGTCTCTGTAGGCCTAGAACCAACATTGTGCACTGGCCTACCACGACTTCAAAGGTCCCAGACACCTCAAATCTCCCCTTTAGCTCTGAAAAACATCCCTCCCCTTGGTAAACACTTTGAGCTCTTTATAGCAAGTCTATTTGGCGCTACGTTTCGGTTTATCTTAACCTTCATCAGGCATAGACTTGCTTTTGAATCTTTCTCCTGGCTGTTTCGATGCTGAAATGGTGAAAACTCTGTTAAATCACCTATTTATTTTCATGGGCTCCGCCCCCTTGTTGAAAAAATTGCCCCTTAAAATACAACCAAGGAAAAATAATTTGCTTTTCCCTTTTTCCTTAAAGCATTTTCTTTTTGTAATTTAGCTTTAGGAATTAAGTGCACCAGGTAAATATTTTATTTTACTTTACCAAAAATGTCCCATAATTTTTATGGTTCTATTTTTCCTTTTTTCAGGAATTTTGACCATCAGGACAGGTAAGTACAACAGGTAAGTATTTTTCTTTGTAGTATTCATTGTTGCTTTACCTGTTTTTCAGCTTTAATTTGTTGTTGTTTTCTGTTTTTCAGGCTAGTGGAAGACAAAGAGATGATCCAAGTCCAACTCCATCGGGTGGCACTGGCTGGGTTAGGTTTTTGTGAAAGACTGTGGTTCCAAAAACCCGCAAAGAACCCAAGTGGGGTTAGGATTAGGGAAAAAGGGGGGTAGGGGTTAAGAAAATTAGGTTAACGGTCCCGGGGCAGGGTCCAAGGCAGGGAACTTTGGGGATAGGGTGGGATTTGGGGATAGGATAGGAAAACTCGGGTCTCTGTAGGCCTAGAACCAACATTGTGCACTGGCCTACCACGACTTCAAAGGTCCCAGACACCTCAAATCTCCCCTTTAGCTCTGAAAAACATCCCTCCCCTTGGTAAACACTTTGAGCTCTTTATAGCAAGTCTATTTGGCGCTACGTTTCGGTTTATCTTAACCTTCATCAGGCATAGACTTGCTTTTGAATCTTTCTCCTGGCTGTTTCGATGCTGAAATGGTGAAAACTCTGTTAAATCACCTATTTATTTTCATGGGCTCCGCCCCCTTGTTGAAAAAATTGCCCCTTAAAATACAACCAAGGAAAAATAATTTGCTTTTCCCTTTTTCCTTAAAGCATTTTCTTTTTGTAATTTAGCTTTAGGAATTAAGTGCACCAGGTAAATATTTTATTTTACTTTACCAAAAATGTCCCATAATTTTTATGGTTCTATTTTTCCTTTTTTCAGGAATTTTGACCATCAGGACAGGTAAGTACAACAGGTAAGTATTTTTCTTTGTAGTATTCATTGTTGCTTTACCTGTTTTTCAGCTTTAATTTGTTGTTGTTTTCTGTTTTTCAGGCTAGTGGAAGACAAAGAGATGATCCAAGTCCAACTCCATCGGGTGGCACTGGCTGGGTTAGGTTTTTGTGAAAGACTGTGGTTCCAAAAACCCGCAAAGAACCCAAGTGGGGTTAGGATTAGGGAAAAAGGGGGGTAGGGGTTAAGAAAATTAGGTTAACGGTCCCGGGGCAGGGTCCAAGGCAGGGAACTTTGGGGATAGGGTGGGATTTGGGGATAGGATAGGAAAACTCGGGTCTCTGTAGGCCTAGAACCAACATTGTGCACTGGCCTACCACGACTTCAAAGGTCCCAGACACCTCAAATCTCCCCTTTAGCTCTGAAAAACATCCCTCCCCTTGGTAAACACTTTGAGCTCTTTATAGCAAGTCTATTTGGCGCTACGTTTCGGTTTATCTTAACCTTCATCAGGCATAGACTTGCTTTTGAATCTTTCTCCTGGCTGTTTCGATGCTGAAATGGTGAAAACTCTGTTAAATCACCTATTTATTTTCATGGGCTCCGCCCCCTTGTTGAAAAAATTGCCCCTTAAAATACAACCAAGGAAAAATAATTTGCTTTTCCCTTTTTCCTTAAAGCATTTTCTTTTTGTAATTTAGCTTTAGGAATTAAGTGCACCAGGTAAATATTTTATTTTACTTTACCAAAAATGTCCCATAATTTTTATGGTTCTATTTTTCCTTTTTTCAGGAATTTTGACCATCAGGACAGGTAAGTACAACAGGTAAGTATTTTTCTTTGTAGTATTCATTGTTGCTTTACCTGTTTTTCAGCTTTAATTTGTTGTTGTTTTCTGTTTTTCAGGCTAGTGGAAGACAAAGAGATGATCCAAGTCCAACTCCATCGGGTGGCACTGGCTGGGTTAGGTTTTTGTGAAAGACTGTGGTTCCAAAAACCCGCAAAGAACCCAAGTGGGGTTAGGATTAGGGAAAAAGGGGGGTAGGGGTTAAGAAAATTAGGTTAACGGTCCCGGGGCAGGGTCCAAGGCAGGGAACTTTGGGGATAGGGTGGGATTTGGGGATAGGATAGGAAAACTCGGGTCTCTGTAGGCCTAGAACCAACATTGTGCACTGGCCTACCACGACTTCAAAGGTCCCAGACACCTCAAATCTCCCCTTTAGCTCTGAAAAACATCCCTCCCCTTGGTAAACACTTTGAGCTCTTTATAGCAAGTCTATTTGGCGCTACGTTTCGGTTTATCTTAACCTTCATCAGGCATAGACTTGCTTTTGAATCTTTCTCCTGGCTGTTTCGATGCTGAAATGGTGAAAACTCTGTTAAATCACCTATTTATTTTCATGGGCTCCGCCCCCTTGTTGAAAAAATTGCCCCTTAAAATACAACCAAGGAAAAATAATTTGCTTTTCCCTTTTTCCTTAAAGCATTTTCTTTTTGTAATTTAGCTTTAGGAATTAAGTGCACCAGGTAAATATTTTATTTTACTTTACCAAAAATGTCCCATAATTTTTATGGTTCTATTTTTCCTTTTTTCAGGAATTTTGACCATCAGGACAGGTAAGTACAACAGGTAAGTATTTTTCTTTGTAGTATTCATTGTTGCTTTACCTGTTTTTCAGCTTTAATTTGTTGTTGTTTTCTGTTTTTCAGGCTAGTGGAAGACAAAGAGATGATCCAAGTCCAACTCCATCGGGTGGCACTGGCTGGGTTAGGTTTTTGTGAAAGACTGTGGTTCCAAAAACCCGCAAAGAACCCAAGTGGGGTTAGGATTAGGGAAAAAGGGGGGTAGGGGTTAAGAAAATTAGGTTAACGGTCCCGGGGCAGGGTCCAAGGCAGGGAACTTTGGGGATAGGGTGGGATTTGGGGATAGGATAGGAAAACTCGGGTCTCTGTAGGCCTAGAACCAACATTGTGCACTGGCCTACCACGACTTCAAAGGTCCCAGACACCTCAAATCTCCCCTTTAGCTCTGAAAAACATCCCTCCCCTTGGTAAACACTTTGAGCTCTTTATAGCAAGTCTATTTGGCGCTACGTTTCGGTTTATCTTAACCTTCATCAGGCATAGACTTGCTTTTGAATCTTTCTCCTGGCTGTTTCGATGCTGAAATGGTGAAAACTCTGTTAAATCACCTATTTATTTTCATGGGCTCCGCCCCCTTGTTGAAAAAATTGCCCCTTAAAATACAACCAAGGAAAAATAATTTGCTTTTCCCTTTTTCCTTAAAGCATTTTCTTTTTGTAATTTAGCTTTAGGAATTAAGTGCACCAGGTAAATATTTTATTTTACTTTACCAAAAATGTCCCATAATTTTTATGGTTCTATTTTTCCTTTTTTCAGGAATTTTGACCATCAGGACAGGTAAGTACAACAGGTAAGTATTTTTCTTTGTAGTATTCATTGTTGCTTTACCTGTTTTTCAGCTTTAATTTGTTGTTGTTTTCTGTTTTTCAGGCTAGTGGAAGACAAAGAGATGATCCAAGTCCAACTCCATCGGGTGGCACTGGCTGGGTTAGGTTTTTGTGAAAGACTGTGGTTCCAAAAACCCGCAAAGAACCCAAGTGGGGTTAGGATTAGGGAAAAAGGGGGGTAGGGGTTAAGAAAATTAGGTTAACGGTCCCGGGGCAGGGTCCAAGGCAGGGAACTTTGGGGATAGGGTGGGATTTGGGGATAGGATAGGAAAACTCGGGTCTCTGTAGGCCTAGAACCAACATTGTGCACTGGCCTACCACGACTTCAAAGGTCCCAGACACCTCAAATCTCCCCTTTAGCTCTGAAAAACATCCCTCCCCTTGGTAAACACTTTGAGCTCTTTATAGCAAGTCTATTTGGCGCTACGTTTCGGTTTATCTTAACCTTCATCAGGCATAGACTTGCTTTTGAATCTTTCTCCTGGCTGTTTCGATGCTGAAATGGTGAAAACTCTGTTAAATCACCTATTTATTTTCATGGGCTCCGCCCCCTTGTTGAAAAAATTGCCCCTTAAAATACAACCAAGGAAAAATAATTTGCTTTTCCCTTTTTCCTTAAAGCATTTTCTTTTTGTAATTTAGCTTTAGGAATTAAGTGCACCAGGTAAATATTTTATTTTACTTTACCAAAAATGTCCCATAATTTTTATGGTTCTATTTTTCCTTTTTTCAGGAATTTTGACCATCAGGACAGGTAAGTACAACAGGTAAGTATTTTTCTTTGTAGTATTCATTGTTGCTTTACCTGTTTTTCAGCTTTAATTTGTTGTTGTTTTCTGTTTTTCAGGCTAGTGGAAGACAAAGAGATGATCCAAGTCCAACTCCATCGGGTGGCACTGGCTGGGTTAGGTTTTTGTGAAAGACTGTGGTTCCAAAAACCCGCAAAGAACCCAAGTGGGGTTAGGATTAGGGAAAAAGGGGGGTAGGGGTTAAGAAAATTAGGTTAACGGTCCCGGGGCAGGGTCCAAGGCAGGGAACTTTGGGGATAGGGTGGGATTTGGGGATAGGATAGGAAAACTCGGGTCTCTGTAGGCCTAGAACCAACATTGTGCACTGGCCTACCACGACTTCAAAGGTCCCAGACACCTCAAATCTCCCCTTTAGCTCTGAAAAACATCCCTCCCCTTGGTAAACACTTTGAGCTCTTTATAGCAAGTCTATTTGGCGCTACGTTTCGGTTTATCTTAACCTTCATCAGGCATAGACTTGCTTTTGAATCTTTCTCCTGGCTGTTTCGATGCTGAAATGGTGAAAACTCTGTTAAATCACCTATTTATTTTCATGGGCTCCGCCCCCTTGTTGAAAAAATTGCCCCTTAAAATACAACCAAGGAAAAATAATTTGCTTTTCCCTTTTTCCTTAAAGCATTTTCTTTTTGTAATTTAGCTTTAGGAATTAAGTGCACCAGGTAAATATTTTATTTTACTTTACCAAAAATGTCCCATAATTTTTATGGTTCTATTTTTCCTTTTTTCAGGAATTTTGACCATCAGGACAGGTAAGTACAACAGGTAAGTATTTTTCTTTGTAGTATTCATTGTTGCTTTACCTGTTTTTCAGCTTTAATTTGTTGTTGTTTTCTGTTTTTCAGGCTAGTGGAAGACAAAGAGATGATCCAAGTCCAACTCCATCGGGTGGCACTGGCTGGGTTAGGTTTTTGTGAAAGACTGTGGTTCCAAAAACCCGCAAAGAACCCAAGTGGGGTTAGGATTAGGGAAAAAGGGGGGTAGGGGTTAAGAAAATTAGGTTAACGGTCCCGGGGCAGGGTCCAAGGCAGGGAACTTTGGGGATAGGGTGGGATTTGGGGATAGGATAGGAAAACTCGGGTCTCTGTAGGCCTAGAACCAACATTGTGCACTGGCCTACCACGACTTCAAAGGTCCCAGACACCTCAAATCTCCCCTTTAGCTCTGAAAAACATCCCTCCCCTTGGTAAACACTTTGAGCTCTTTATAGCAAGTCTATTTGGCGCTACGTTTCGGTTTATCTTAACCTTCATCAGGCATAGACTTGCTTTTGAATCTTTCTCCTGGCTGTTTCGATGCTGAAATGGTGAAAACTCTGTTAAATCACCTATTTATTTTCATGGGCTCCGCCCCCTTGTTGAAAAAATTGCCCCTTAAAATACAACCAAGGAAAAATAATTTGCTTTTCCCTTTTTCCTTAAAGCATTTTCTTTTTGTAATTTAGCTTTAGGAATTAAGTGCACCAGGTAAATATTTTATTTTACTTTACCAAAAATGTCCCATAATTTTTATGGTTCTATTTTTCCTTTTTTCAGGAATTTTGACCATCAGGACAGGTAAGTACAACAGGTAAGTATTTTTCTTTGTAGTATTCATTGTTGCTTTACCTGTTTTTCAGCTTTAATTTGTTGTTGTTTTCTGTTTTTCAGGCTAGTGGAAGACAAAGAGATGATCCAAGTCCAACTCCATCGGGTGGCACTGGCTGGGTTAGGTTTTTGTGAAAGACTGTGGTTCCAAAAACCCGCAAAGAACCCAAGTGGGGTTAGGATTAGGGAAAAAGGGGGGTAGGGGTTAAGAAAATTAGGTTAACGGTCCCGGGGCAGGGTCCAAGGCAGGGAACTTTGGGGATAGGGTGGGATTTGGGGATAGGATAGGAAAACTCGGGTCTCTGTAGGCCTAGAACCAACATTGTGCACTGGCCTACCACGACTTCAAAGGTCCCAGACACCTCAAATCTCCCCTTTAGCTCTGAAAAACATCCCTCCCCTTGGTAAACACTTTGAGCTCTTTATAGCAAGTCTATTTGGCGCTACGTTTCGGTTTATCTTAACCTTCATCAGGCATAGACTTGCTTTTGAATCTTTCTCCTGGCTGTTTCGATGCTGAAATGGTGAAAACTCTGTTAAATCACCTATTTATTTTCATGGGCTCCGCCCCCTTGTTGAAAAAATTGCCCCTTAAAATACAACCAAGGAAAAATAATTTGCTTTTCCCTTTTTCCTTAAAGCATTTTCTTTTTGTAATTTAGCTTTAGGAATTAAGTGCACCAGGTAAATATTTTATTTTACTTTACCAAAAATGTCCCATAATTTTTATGGTTCTATTTTTCCTTTTTTCAGGAATTTTGACCATCAGGACAGGTAAGTACAACAGGTAAGTATTTTTCTTTGTAGTATTCATTGTTGCTTTACCTGTTTTTCAGCTTTAATTTGTTGTTGTTTTCTGTTTTTCAGGCTAGTGGAAGACAAAGAGATGATCCAAGTCCAACTCCATCGGGTGGCACTGGCTGGGTTAGGTTTTTGTGAAAGACTGTGGTTCCAAAAACCCGCAAAGAACCCAAGTGGGGTTAGGATTAGGGAAAAAGGGGGGTAGGGGTTAAGAAAATTAGGTTAACGGTCCCGGGGCAGGGTCCAAGGCAGGGAACTTTGGGGATAGGGTGGGATTTGGGGATAGGATAGGAAAACTCGGGTCTCTGTAGGCCTAGAACCAACATTGTGCACTGGCCTACCACGACTTCAAAGGTCCCAGACACCTCAAATCTCCCCTTTAGCTCTGAAAAACATCCCTCCCCTTGGTAAACACTTTGAGCTCTTTATAGCAAGTCTATTTGGCGCTACGTTTCGGTTTATCTTAACCTTCATCAGGCATAGACTTGCTTTTGAATCTTTCTCCTGGCTGTTTCGATGCTGAAATGGTGAAAACTCTGTTAAATCACCTATTTATTTTCATGGGCTCCGCCCCCTTGTTGAAAAAATTGCCCCTTAAAATACAACCAAGGAAAAATAATTTGCTTTTCCCTTTTTCCTTAAAGCATTTTCTTTTTGTAATTTAGCTTTAGGAATTAAGTGCACCAGGTAAATATTTTATTTTACTTTACCAAAAATGTCCCATAATTTTTATGGTTCTATTTTTCCTTTTTTCAGGAATTTTGACCATCAGGACAGGTAAGTACAACAGGTAAGTATTTTTCTTTGTAGTATTCATTGTTGCTTTACCTGTTTTTCAGCTTTAATTTGTTGTTGTTTTCTGTTTTTCAGGCTAGTGGAAGACAAAGAGATGATCCAAGTCCAACTCCATCGGGTGGCACTGGCTGGGTTAGGTTTTTGTGAAAGACTGTGGTTCCAAAAACCCGCAAAGAACCCAAGTGGGGTTAGGATTAGGGAAAAAGGGGGGTAGGGGTTAAGAAAATTAGGTTAACGGTCCCGGGGCAGGGTCCAAGGCAGGGAACTTTGGGGATAGGGTGGGATTTGGGGATAGGATAGGAAAACTCGGGTCTCTGTAGGCCTAGAACCAACATTGTGCACTGGCCTACCACGACTTCAAAGGTCCCAGACACCTCAAATCTCCCCTTTAGCTCTGAAAAACATCCCTCCCCTTGGTAAACACTTTGAGCTCTTTATAGCAAGTCTATTTGGCGCTACGTTTCGGTTTATCTTAACCTTCATCAGGCATAGACTTGCTTTTGAATCTTTCTCCTGGCTGTTTCGATGCTGAAATGGTGAAAACTCTGTTAAATCACCTATTTATTTTCATGGGCTCCGCCCCCTTGTTGAAAAAATTGCCCCTTAAAATACAACCAAGGAAAAATAATTTGCTTTTCCCTTTTTCCTTAAAGCATTTTCTTTTTGTAATTTAGCTTTAGGAATTAAGTGCACCAGGTAAATATTTTATTTTACTTTACCAAAAATGTCCCATAATTTTTATGGTTCTATTTTTCCTTTTTTCAGGAATTTTGACCATCAGGACAGGTAAGTACAACAGGTAAGTATTTTTCTTTGTAGTATTCATTGTTGCTTTACCTGTTTTTCAGCTTTAATTTGTTGTTGTTTTCTGTTTTTCAGGCTAGTGGAAGACAAAGAGATGATCCAAGTCCAACTCCATCGGGTGGCACTGGCTGGGTTAGGTTTTTGTGAAAGACTGTGGTTCCAAAAACCCGCAAAGAACCCAAGTGGGGTTAGGATTAGGGAAAAAGGGGGGTAGGGGTTAAGAAAATTAGGTTAACGGTCCCGGGGCAGGGTCCAAGGCAGGGAACTTTGGGGATAGGGTGGGATTTGGGGATAGGATAGGAAAACTCGGGTCTCTGTAGGCCTAGAACCAACATTGTGCACTGGCCTACCACGACTTCAAAGGTCCCAGACACCTCAAATCTCCCCTTTAGCTCTGAAAAACATCCCTCCCCTTGGTAAACACTTTGAGCTCTTTATAGCAAGTCTATTTGGCGCTACGTTTCGGTTTATCTTAACCTTCATCAGGCATAGACTTGCTTTTGAATCTTTCTCCTGGCTGTTTCGATGCTGAAATGGTGAAAACTCTGTTAAATCACCTATTTATTTTCATGGGCTCCGCCCCCTTGTTGAAAAAATTGCCCCTTAAAATACAACCAAGGAAAAATAATTTGCTTTTCCCTTTTTCCTTAAAGCATTTTCTTTTTGTAATTTAGCTTTAGGAATTAAGTGCACCAGGTAAATATTTTATTTTACTTTACCAAAAATGTCCCATAATTTTTATGGTTCTATTTTTCCTTTTTTCAGGAATTTTGACCATCAGGACAGGTAAGTACAACAGGTAAGTATTTTTCTTTGTAGTATTCATTGTTGCTTTACCTGTTTTTCAGCTTTAATTTGTTGTTGTTTTCTGTTTTTCAGGCTAGTGGAAGACAAAGAGATGATCCAAGTCCAACTCCATCGGGTGGCACTGGCTGGGTTAGGTTTTTGTGAAAGACTGTGGTTCCAAAAACCCGCAAAGAACCCAAGTGGGGTTAGGATTAGGGAAAAAGGGGGGTAGGGGTTAAGAAAATTAGGTTAACGGTCCCGGGGCAGGGTCCAAGGCAGGGAACTTTGGGGATAGGGTGGGATTTGGGGATAGGATAGGAAAACTCGGGTCTCTGTAGGCCTAGAACCAACATTGTGCACTGGCCTACCACGACTTCAAAGGTCCCAGACACCTCAAATCTCCCCTTTAGCTCTGAAAAACATCCCTCCCCTTGGTAAACACTTTGAGCTCTTTATAGCAAGTCTATTTGGCGCTACGTTTCGGTTTATCTTAACCTTCATCAGGCATAGACTTGCTTTTGAATCTTTCTCCTGGCTGTTTCGATGCTGAAATGGTGAAAACTCTGTTAAATCACCTATTTATTTTCATGGGCTCGGGTTAGGGTTAGGGTTAGGGTTAGGGTTAGGGTTAGGGTTAGGGTTAGGGTTAGGGTTAGGGTTAGGGTTAGGGTTAGGGTTTTGCATTGAGATGTTGGGTCAAAGTCAATGGGGTTTTTAGTTAGGTGTCCCGAAATGAGCGCATTTGCTATGTTGGGCCCGCCGCCCATTCATTTTCAATGGGGCCCAACATCCTAAAGACCAGCTTGTCCATCGTCGGACCCAACATCCCGGCCCAGTATCTACGTCCTCGCCAGTTGTGCTGCCATTACACTTTCGGCCATAGAGGGGTGCTAGAGACGGGTTCCGGGTGGGATGGGGCCGCACAAGTTGGGTCCCAGGAGGCCCAGGATGTCAATATAAGTCCCTTAATTTTCTACTTTGGCCCCGGGTGCGAGTGAAGACCAATGGGTTCCTGCTTAGCCCCAGGGGCCCCCAGGGGCCCCGGGGGCCCCAAACTGGAAATTGTGTTTTTATGTGAAATCTAGTATGTCTGAGGAGTCCTGAGGGGCCCCCAAGCACCCTCCTGTGCCCCCGAAGCTCCCAGAGGCTCCCAGGGGCCCCAAACTGAAATTTTTTTTTTATGTGATATCTGATAGGCCTGAGGGATCCGGAGTGGCCCCTGAGAATTTCAGGGGCCCCTGGGGACCTTTGTCCAAAAAAGCTTTATAATGGCATTATAATATGTTTTCTGTGGTCTCTGGGAGAGGCCGAGTTGAGTTCAAGTGGTTTCGGGCCCTTACGTGGCCCCTGAAAAAAGTTGGCTTCAGGAAGGTGCTACGACCTTGGGATTCAGGAATCTGGATGACATGGCCTCCGTGAGCTTTTTGGTTAAATTTGGAGTCACAACTCCATTCTTTGGGAAAATCCATTGAAGGGTCTTTTATTGAGAAGTCGGTCCTATTAATATTGCTGTATTGAGATCCTGGTCTCGAATGAGCAGGGGCCCCAGGGGCCCCAAACTGAAATTTTTTTTTAGTGTGATATCTGATAGGCCTGAGGTGTCCTGAGTGGTGCCTGAGAACTTCAGGGTCCCCTGGAGTCCCTTGACCAAAAAAGCTTTATAATGGCAATATAATGTGTTTTCTGTGGTCTGTGGAAGATGCCGAGGTGAGTTCAAGCGGTTTCGGGCCCCTACATGGCCCCAGAAAAAAGTTGGCTTCAGGAAGGTGCTACGGCCTTGAGATTCAGGAATCTGGATGACATGGCCTCCGTGAGCTTTTTGGTTAAATTTGGAGTCACAACTCCATTCTTTGGGAAAATCCGTTGAAGGGTCTTTTATTGAGAAGTCGGTCCTATTAATATTGCTGTATTGAGATCCTGGTCTCGAATGAGCAGGGGCCCCAGGGGCCCCAAACTGAAATTTTTTTTAATGTGATATCTGATAGGCCTGAGGTGTCCTGAGTGGTGCCTGAGAACTTCAGGGTCCCCTGGAGTCCCTTGACCAAAAAAGCTTTATAATGGCAATATAATGTGTTTTCTGTGGTCTGTGGGAGATGCCGAGCTGAGTTCAAGTGATTTCGGGCACCTACGTGGCCCCAAAAGAGAACTGGCTTCAGGAAGGTCCTACAGCCTTGGGATTCAGGATTCTGGACGACATGGCCTCCCTGAGACTCCTGGTTGAATTTGGAGTCACAAGTCCATTCTTTGGGAAAATCCAAGAATTTTTTACACTGAAGGGTCTCGTATTGAGAAGCCGGTCCAATTAACATTGCTGTACTGAGATCCTGGTCTCAAATGACCGGGGGCCCTAGGGGCCGCAAACTGAAATTTGTTTTTTATGTAATATCTGAATAGTCTGATGTGTCCTGAGTGGCGCCTGAGAATTTCAGGGTCCCCTGGGGGCCCTTGACCAAAAAAGCTTTATAATGGCAATATAATATGTTTACTGTGGCCTGTGGGAGATGCCGAGGTGAGTTCAAGTGATTTCGGGCACCTACGTGGCCCGAAAAGAGAACCGGCTTCAGGAAGGTCCTACAGCCTTGGGATTCAGGATTCTGGATAACATCGCCTCCCTGAGACTCCTGGTTGAATTTGGAGTCACAAGTCCATTCTTTGGGAAAATCCAAGAATTTTTTACACTGAAGGGTCTCGTATTGAGAAGCCGGTCCAATTAACATTGCTGTACTGAGATCCTGGTCTTGAATGAGCAAGGGGGCCCCCGGTGACTCAACATTTTGATAAGTTCCCAGGGTTGAGCAGACATATCTCTGCGGCCGTTGGGATTACAGGGGTGGGGGAGGGGGTTCATTGGATTCGTCTCGATGAGCCCTACAAGGCTGTACTAGGGATCCTTGGGGTGGGGCGCTTTGGCTGGCCGGTAGGTGGCGTGCAACTTCCCGGTGTTGGGGCTCCCGAAGATTTTCGGGCATATCTCCGCGGCCGTTGATGCTAGAGAGCTGGGCGAGGGCTCGTTGGATTGCGCCAGAAGAGCCCTACGAGGGACGCTAGGGTTCCCGTGTGTGGGTCGCTCAGGGGCGGCGTGAGAGGCGGCCGACTCCCCGCGGTTAAGCCGTAATATCTCCGCGGCCGTCTGGGCTAGAAAACTGGGGCCAGAGCATGCACTGCAGGGCATGCCAGTAAATCCCCTTGTGAAATCTGAGGCCGATCTGTCTGACGGTGACTGAGATACGGGTGTCCGAATTCGGGGGGCCTGGCCATGGCTCCATAATGAGAGCTCTGAATGTATCCTGACGCCTCTTCCGAGCCTCTTCGAACTGATGGAGCTCGATTCCGCATCTGACACAGATCACTGAGTAGCAATTACTTTGAAAATGGAGCTCTGAACCAGGCCTGAACGTTCAATGCACATTTGAGCTCTGAACCAGATTCATTGGCCTAGGTGGAGCATAAAAACGGGTGTATTCATAAGCGTTCCAATCAAATTCTTTAAAAGATACATGATTCATTTAGAACACAAATGAAAGCTCAGAATGCCACCTATACATCTTGGTATAACACAAGTTAGTCAGACATACTGGTCCTCCGAAATAGGCCTGAACGTCCGATGGACGTTTGAGCTCTGAACCAGATTCATTGGCCTAAGAGCGGCCGAGAAACGCATTAATTCACAATCTCCCAATCAAATTATTTAAAACATATACGAATCATTTAGAAAGCAAATGAAAGCTCATAATGCCACCTTTAAATCTTGGTGTAACACAAATTAGTCAGACATTCTGTTGCTCCGAAATAGGCCTGAACGTCCAATGCACATTTGAGCTCTGAACCAGATTCATTGGCCTAAGAGCGGCCGAGAAACGCACGTATGCATAAGCATTCCAATCAAATTCTTTAAAAGATATATGATTCATCTAGAGCACAAATGAAAGCTCAGAATGCCACCTTTACATCTTGGTATAACACAAGTTAGTCAGACATTCTGTTCCTCTGAAATAGGCCTGAGTACACAATGCACATTTAACCTCAGATCCATGGGCCTAGGAGCAACTGAAAAACATCAATTCAACAGGCTGCCAATCAAATCCTTTAAAATATATATTAACCATGGATGAACCACTAGAGCTCAAATTAACACTTAGAATATTACCTTTACATCTTTTTATAGCAGAAGGGATTTTCAGCTTCTTTAACTCCAAAACATGCCTGATTTTCCAGTGTATGTTCAACCTCAGCTCCATGGCCTCAAGAGCAGCTGAAAATCATCAATTCATCAGGCTGCCCCTCAAATTCCTTAAATGATACATGGATCATTTACAGTTCAAATGAAAGCTCAAAATGGAGTCTTTACAACAAAAACAAAAAAAAAAAAAACAGACAAAATAATAAAATTAAAAACAAAGCACAAAAACTAAAAAAAATCAAAAGCCATTAAAAAATTACAGTGCACATTTGACCCCTGAACTAGATCCATGGGCCTAAGAGCAGCTGAAAGACGCATTAATTCACAATCTCCCAATCAAATTATTTAAAACATATACGAATCATTTAGAAAGCAAATGAAAGCTCATAATGCCACCTTTAAATCTTGGTGTAACAAATTAGTCAGACATTCTGTTGCTCCGAAATAGGCCTGAACGTCCAATGCACATTTGAGCTCTGAACCAGATTCATCGGCGTAAGAGCAGCCAAAAAAAACACACAAATTCATAAGCGTCCCAATCAAATTCTTTAAAAGATATATGTATCATTTACAGTACAAATGAAAGCTTAGATAGCCACCATTACATCATGGTATGACCCAAGTTATTCAGACATTCCGTACCTCTAAAATAGGCCTGAGTACACAATGCACATTTAACCTCAGATCCATGGGCCTAGGAGCAACTGCAAAACATCAATTCAAAAGGCTGCCAATCAAATCCTTTAAAAGATATATTAACCATGGATGAACCACTAGAGCTCAAATTAACACTTAGAATCTACTTAGACACACACATCATGCCTTGTTAACTTCTTATTCACTGGCTTTTACAGTTAAGGGACTTAAGTCTAGAAGTTGGGTGTTTGAACTATCATATATTGAGAAGTTGGTCTCAACGAACTGCTGAAACTTGGAGTCATATTTAGGGCCTTTGCTGTTGTGTAAGAAAGACAAAACCAAGGATCTTAGTCCTTAGACTCCATAGACATTATTCATTGGCATAAGAGCAGCCAAAAAAACACACAAATTCATAAGCGTCCCAATCAAATTCTTTAAAAGATATATGTATCATTTACAGGTCAAATGAAAGCTCAAAATGGAGTCTTTACAACAAACACCAAAAACAACAAAAAGAAAAAAAACCACAAAATAATAAAATTAAAAACAAAGCACAAAAACTAAAAAAATCAAAAGCCATTAAAAAATTACAGTGCACATTTGACCCCTGAACTAGATCCATGGGCCTAAGAGCAGCTGAAAGACGCATTAATTCACAATCTCCCAATCAAATTATTTTTAAAACATATACGAATCATTTACGGTAGAACGTAAATGAAAGCTCATAATGCCACCTTTACATCTTGGTATGAAACAAATTAGTCAGACATTGTGTTCCTCTGAAATAGGCCTGAACGTCCAATACACATTTGAGCTCTGAACCAGATTTACTGGCCTAGGTCAAGCATAAAAACGCACATATTCAAAAGCGTCCCAATCAAATTATTTAAAACATACATGAATCATTTAGAACTCAAATGAAATCTTAGAATGTCACCTTTAAGGGTTGGTATAGCACACGTTAGTCAGACATTCTGTTCCTCCGAAATAGGCCTGAACGTCCAATGCACATTTGAGCTCCGAACCAGATTTACTGGCCTAGGTCACGCATAAAAACGCGTGTATTCATTAGCGTTCCCATCACATTCTTTAAAAGATACATGATTCATTTAGAACACAAATGAAAGCTCATAATGCCACCTTTACATCTTGGTATAACACAAGTTAGTCAGACATTCTCCACCTCCGAAATAGGCCTGAACGTCCGATGCACATTTGAGCTCTGAACCAGATTCATTGGCCTAGGTGAAGCATAAAAACGGGTGTATTCATAAGCGCCCCAGTCAAATTCTTTAAAAGATACATGATTCATTTAGAACACAAATGAAAGCTCAGAATGTCACCATTACATCTTGGTATAAGACATGTTAGTCAGACATTCTGCACCTCCGAAATAGGCCTGAACGTCCGATGCACATTTGAGCTCTGAACCAGATTCATTGGCCTAGGTGAAGCATAAAAACGGGGGTATTCATAAGCGTCCCAATCAAATTCTTTAAAAGATACATGATTCATTTAGAACACAAATGAAAGCGCAGAATGTCACCTTTACATCTTGGTATAAGACAAGTTTGTCAGACATTCTGCACCTCCGAAATAGGCCTGAACGTCCGATGCACGTTTGAGCTCTGAACCTGATTCATTGGCCTAGGTGAAGCATAAAAACGCGTGTATTCATAAGCGCCCCAGTCAAATTCTTTAAAAGATACATGATTCATTTACAACACAAATGAAAGCTCAGAAAGTCACCTTTACATCGTGGTATAACACAAGTTTGTCAGACATTCTGCACCTCCGAAATAGGCCTGAACGTCCGATGCACGTTTGAGCTCTGAACCTGATTCATTGGCCTAGGTGAAGCATAAAAACGCGTGTATTCATAAGCGCCCCAGTCAAATTCTTTAAAAGATACATGATTCATTTACAACACAAATGAAAGCTCAGAAAGTCACCTTTACATCTTGGTATAACACAAGTTTGTCAGACATTCTGCACCTCCGAAATAGGCCTGAACGTCCGATGCACGTTTGAGCTCTGAACCAGATTCATTGGCCTAGGTGAAGCATGAAAACGGGTGTATTCATAAGTGCTGCCGTCAAATTCCTGGTCTCAAACGAGCGGGGGCCCCAGGGGCCCGAAACTGACATTTTGTTTTTATGTGATATCTGATAGGCCTGAGGGGTCCTGAGAGGCCCCTGAAATTCTCGAAAATATGGAAAATACTGTTTAAGATTTTCCCATTTCACACCATTTCAAACTGACCTGAGAAAGCTGACAACTAACATGATCACCTGGAGCAAGGCATCAGTGGTATAAACATCACTATTAATGAAAAACATACATTTTAATCCATTGCAAGGGGTTTTATGGAGATGTACCCAGATAAGGCACTAAAAGGTGATCCAACACAAAATCTAGTAAAGTTTTTTGTACATACAAACAGGTGACACATTAAAGCGCCCGGGGGGGCCCTTGACCAAAAAAGCTTCATAATGGAAATATAATACGTTTTCTGTGGTCTGTGGGAGATGCCGAGGTGAGTTCGAGTGGTTTCGGCCCCTACGTGGCCCCAGAATAAAGTTCGCTCAGGAAGGTGCTACGGCCTTGGTATTCAGGATCCTGGACGACATGGCCTCCGTGAGCTCCCTGGTTAAATTTGGAGTCACAACTCCATTCTTTGGGAAAATCCAAGAATTTTTTACACTGAAGGGTCTCGTATTGAGAAGCCGGTTCAATTAACATTGCTGTACTGAGATCCTGGTCTCGAATGAGCAAGGGGTCCCCGGTGACTCAACGTTTTGATAAGTTCCCAGGGTTGAGCAGACATATCTCCGCGGCCGTTGGGATTATAGGGGTGGGAGAGGGCTCATTGGATTCGTCTCGATGAGCCCTACAAGGCTGTACTAGGGATCCTTGGGGTGGGGCGCTTTGGCTGGCCGGTAGGTGGCGTGCAACTTCCCGGTGTTGGGGCTCCCGAAGATTTTCGGGCATATCTCCGCGGCCGTTGATGCTAGAGAGCTGGGCGAGGGCTCGTTGGATTGCGCCAGAAGAGCCCTACGAGGGACGCTAGGGTTCCCGTGTGTGGGTCGCTCAGGGGCGGCGTGAGAGGCGGCCGACTCCCCGCGGTTAAGCCGTAATATCTCCGCGGCCGTCTGGGCTAGAAAACTGGGGCCAGAGCATGCACTGCAGGGCATGCCAGTAAATCCCCTTGTGAAATCTGAGGCCGATCTGTCTGACGGTGACTGAGATACGGGTGTCCGAATTCGGGGGGCCTGGCCATGGCTCCATAATGAGAGCTCTGAATGTATCCTGACGCCTCTTCCGAGCCTCTTCGAACTGATGGAGCTCGATTCCGCATCTGACACAGATCACTGAGTAGCAATTACTTTGAAAATGGAGCTCTGAACCAGGCCTGAACGTTCAATGCACATTTGAGCTCTGAACCAGATTCATTGGCCTAGGTGGAGCATAAAAACGGGTGTATTCATAAGCGTTCCAATCAAATTCTTTAAAAGATACATGATTCATTTAGAACACAAATGAAAGCTCAGAATGCCACCTATACATCTTGGTATAACACAAGTTAGTCAGACATACTGGTCCTCCGAAATAGGCCTGAACGTCCGATGGACGTTTGAGCTCTGAACCAGATTCATTGGCCTAAGAGCGGCCGAGAAACGCATTAATTCACAATCTCCCAATCAAATTATTTAAAACATATACGAATCATTTAGAAAGCAAATGAAAGCTCATAATGCCACCTTTAAATCTTGGTGTAACACAAATTAGTCAGACATTCTGTTGCTCCGAAATAGGCCTGAACGTCCAATGCACATTTGAGCTCTGAACCAGATTCATTGGCCTAAGAGCGGCCGAGAAACGCACGTATGCATAAGCATTCCAATCAAATTCTTTAAAAGATATATGATTCATCTAGAGCACAAATGAAAGCTCAGAATGCCACCTTTACATCTTGGTATAACACAAGTTAGTCAGACATTCTGTTCCTCTGAAATAGGCCTGAGTACACAATGCACATTTAACCTCAGATCCATGGGCCTAGGAGCAACTGAAAAACATCAATTCAACAGGCTGCCAATCAAATCCTTTAAAATATATATTAACCATGGATGAACCACTAGAGCTCAAATTAACACTTAGAATATTACCTTTACATCTTTTTATAGCAGAAGGGATTTTCAGCTTCTTTAACTCCAAAACATGCCTGATTTTCCAGTGTATGTTCAACCTCAGCTCCATGGCCTCAAGAGCAGCTGAAAATCATCAATTCATCAGGCTGCCCCTCAAATTCCTTAAATGATACATGGATCATTTACAGTTCAAATGAAAGCTCAAAATGGAGTCTTTACAACAAAAACAAAAAAAAAAAAAACAGACAAAATAATAAAATTAAAAACAAAGCACAAAAACTAAAAAAAATCAAAAGCCATTAAAAAATTACAGTGCACATTTGACCCCTGAACTAGATCCATGGGCCTAAGAGCAGCTGAAAGACGCATTAATTCACAATCTCCCAATCAAATTATTTAAAACATATACGAATCATTTAGAAAGCAAATGAAAGCTCATAATGCCACCTTTAAATCTTGGTGTAACAAATTAGTCAGACATTCTGTTGCTCCGAAATAGGCCTGAACGTCCAATGCACATTTGAGCTCTGAACCAGATTCATCGGCGTAAGAGCAGCCAAAAAAAACACACAAATTCATAAGCGTCCCAATCAAATTCTTTAAAAGATATATGTATCATTTACAGTACAAATGAAAGCTTAGATAGCCACCATTACATCATGGTATGACCCAAGTTATTCAGACATTCCGTACCTCTAAAATAGGCCTGAGTACACAATGCACATTTAACCTCAGATCCATGGGCCTAGGAGCAACTGCAAAACATCAATTCAAAAGGCTGCCAATCAAATCCTTTAAAAGATATATTAACCATGGATGAACCACTAGAGCTCAAATTAACACTTAGAATCTACTTAGACACACACATCATGCCTTGTTAACTTCTTATTCACTGGCTTTTACAGTTAAGGGACTTAAGTCTAGAAGTTGGGTGTTTGAACTATCATATATTGAGAAGTTGGTCTCAACGAACTGCTGAAACTTGGAGTCATATTTAGGGCCTTTGCTGTTGTGTAAGAAAGACAAAACCAAGGATCTTAGTCCTTAGACTCCATAGACATTATTCATTGGCATAAGAGCAGCCAAAAAAACACACAAATTCATAAGCGTCCCAATCAAATTCTTTAAAAGATATATGTATCATTTACAGGTCAAATGAAAGCTCAAAATGGAGTCTTTACAACAAACACCAAAAACAACAAAAAGAAAAAAAACCACAAAATAATAAAATTAAAAACAAAGCACAAAAACTAAAAAAATCAAAAGCCATTAAAAAATTACAGTGCACATTTGACCCCTGAACTAGATCCATGGGCCTAAGAGCAGCTGAAAGACGCATTAATTCACAATCTCCCAATCAAATTATTTTTAAAACATATACGAATCATTTACGGTAGAACGTAAATGAAAGCTCATAATGCCACCTTTACATCTTGGTATGAAACAAATTAGTCAGACATTGTGTTCCTCTGAAATAGGCCTGAACGTCCAATACACATTTGAGCTCTGAACCAGATTTACTGGCCTAGGTCAAGCATAAAAACGCACATATTCAAAAGCGTCCCAATCAAATTATTTAAAACATACATGAATCATTTAGAACTCAAATGAAATCTTAGAATGTCACCTTTAAGGGTTGGTATAGCACACGTTAGTCAGACATTCTGTTCCTCCGAAATAGGCCTGAACGTCCAATGCACATTTGAGCTCCGAACCAGATTTACTGGCCTAGGTCACGCATAAAAACGCGTGTATTCATTAGCGTTCCCATCACATTCTTTAAAAGATACATGATTCATTTAGAACACAAATGAAAGCTCATAATGCCACCTTTACATCTTGGTATAACACAAGTTAGTCAGACATTCTCCACCTCCGAAATAGGCCTGAACGTCCGATGCACATTTGAGCTCTGAACCAGATTCATTGGCCTAGGTGAAGCATAAAAACGGGTGTATTCATAAGCGCCCCAGTCAAATTCTTTAAAAGATACATGATTCATTTAGAACACAAATGAAAGCTCAGAATGTCACCATTACATCTTGGTATAAGACATGTTAGTCAGACATTCTGCACCTCCGAAATAGGCCTGAACGTCCGATGCACATTTGAGCTCTGAACCAGATTCATTGGCCTAGGTGAAGCATAAAAACGGGGGTATTCATAAGCGTCCCAATCAAATTCTTTAAAAGATACATGATTCATTTAGAACACAAATGAAAGCGCAGAATGTCACCTTTACATCTTGGTATAACACAAGTTTGTCAGACATTCTGCACCTCCGAAATAGGCCTGAACGTCCGATGCACGTTTGAGCTCTGAACCTGATTCATTGGCCTAGGTGAAGCATAAAAACGCGTGTATTCATAAGCGCCCCAGTCAAATTCTTTAAAAGATACATGATTCATTTACAACACAAATGAAAGCTCAGAAAGTCACCTTTACATCTTGGTATAACACAAGTTTGTCAGACATTCTGCACCTCCGAAATAGGCCTGAACGTCCGATGCACGTTTGAGCTCTGAACCTGATTCATTGGCCTAGGTGAAGCATAAAAACGCGTGTATTCATAAGCGCCCCAGTCAAATTCTTTAAAAGATACATGATTCATTTACAACACAAATGAAAGCTCAGAAAGTCACCTTTACATCTTGGTATAACACAAGTTTGTCAGACATTCTGCACCTCCGAAATAGGCCTGAACGTCCGATGCACGTTTGAGCTCTGAACCAGATTCATTGGCCTAGGTGAAGCATGAAAACGGGTGTATTCATAAGTGCTGCCGTCAAATTCCTGGTCTCAAACGAGCGGGGGCCCCAGGGGCCCGAAACTGACATTTTGTTTTTATGTGATATCTGATAGGCCTGAGGGGTCCTGAGAGGCCCCTGAAATTCTCGAAAATATGGAAAATACTGTTTAAGATTTTCCCATTTCACACCATTTCAAACTGACCTGAGAAAGCTGACAACTAACATGATCACCTGGAGCAAGGCATCAGTGGTATAAACATCACTATTAATGAAAAACATACATTTTAATCCATTGCAAGGGGTTTTATGGAGATGTACCCAGATAAGGCACTAAAAGGTGATCCAACACAAAATCTAGTAAAGTTTTTTGTACATACAAACAGGTGACACATTAAAGCGCCCGGGGGGGCCCTTGACCAAAAAAGCTTCATAATGGAAATATAATACGTTTTCTGTGGTCTGTGGGAGATGCCGAGGTGAGTTCGAGTGGTTTCGGCCCCTACGTGGCCCCAGAATAAAGTTCGCTCAGGAAGGTGCTACGGCCTTGGTATTCAGGATCCTGGACGACATGGCCTCCGTGAGCTCCCTGGTTAAATTTGGAGTCACAACTCCATTCTTTGGGAAAATCCAAGAATTTTTTACACTGAAGGGTCTCGTATTGAGAAGCCGGTTCAATTAACATTGCTGTACTGAGATCCTGGTCTCGAATGAGCAAGGGGTCCCCGGTGACTCAACGTTTTGATAAGTTCCCAGGGTTGAGCAGACATATCTCCGCGGCCGTTGGGATTATAGGGGTGGGAGAGGGCTCATTGGATTCGTCTCGATGAGCCCTACAAAGCTGTACAAGGCTGGCGCTTTGGCTGGCCGGTAGGTGGCGTGCAACTTCCCGGTGTTGGGGCTCCCGAAGATTTTCAGGCATATCTCCGCGGCCGTTGATGCTAGAGAGCTGGGCGAGGGCTCGTTGGATTCCGCCAGAAGAGCCCTACGAGGGACGCTAGGGTTCCCGTGTGTGGGTCGCTCAGGGGCGGCGTGAGAGGCGGCCGACTCCCCGCGGTTAAGCCGTAATATCTCCGCGGCCGTCTGGGCTAGAAAACTGGGGCCAGTGCATGCACTGTAGGGCATGCCAGTCAATCCCCTTGTGAAATCTGAGGCCGATCTGACTGACGGTGACTGAGATACGGGTGTCCGAATTCGGGGGGCCTGGCCATGGCTCCATAATGAGAGCTCTGAATGTATCCTGACGCCTCTTCCGAGCCTCTTCGAACTGATGGAGCTCGATTCCGCATCTGACACAGATCACTGAGTGGCAATTACTTTGAAAATGGAGCTCTGAACCAGGCCTGAACGTCCAATTCAATTCAATTCAATTTTTTTTATATAGCGCTTTTAACAATGGTCATTGTCTCAAAGCAGCTTCACAAAAATTAAAGAAATTTAACAAAAAAAAATAAAATAATAATAATAATAATAATAAATAAATAAATAAAATAATAATAGAAAATAAATAAATAAAAACAAATAATAATAATTATAGAAAAGAAAATAATTGGAAGTGTGGATGTGTGAGAAAAATGTGCAGATAATAATGAGACGAATGAATGAAATTTCTCTGATGAGCAAGCCAAGGGTGACGGCGACGGTGGCAAGGAAAAACTCCCTGAGATGGCATTAGGAAGAAACCTTGAGAGGAACCAGACTCAACAGGGAACCCATCCTCATTTGGGCGATAACATAGAAATGATATAACATCTTGTGTGTTGTGCAGGTGAAAATTCAATATGACAGAAATTATTTATGTTGACATGAAGACCAGTTCAGCATAGGGACGAGTCAGTAGGTGCAGAGGGCAGATGAGGTCTGGATCACTGGAAGTACAGGAGCAGCATGTGTAGCTCCAACCATCATAAAGCTGAATCCAGCTGGAGCTGGTCCTTCTCTGGATGCCTCAGGAACCTCGCAGGGTCGGCCTTTGTCTACTGAAGCTGGCAAAATCTCCCGATGCCTCAGGATGGGTAGAGAAATACAGAACAGATGGGGAGAATTAGCGTAGTTGCCATTCGGTATAGGTGTACTGGAGTATGAGTACTGGGATGAGTTATGTGTATGCCAGATTCAAAAGATGCGTCTTGAGTCTACTTTTGAACTGAGAAACCGTGTCTGCTCCCCGAACACTGTCTGGAAGGCTATTCCAAAGCTTTGGAGCTAAATATGAAAAAGCCCTACCCCCTTTTGTAGATTTTGAAATTCTGGGAACTACCAGAAGTCCGGAGCTTTGTGATCTTAAGGCGCGTGGTGGATTGTAGCGCATCAGAAGACTGGTTAGGTATGTGGGAGCTAAACCATTTAAGGCCTTGTATGTAAGTAATACTATTTTGTAATTTATTCTAAACTGAACAGGTAGCCAGTGCAGGGATGATAATATTGGGGTTATATGATCATATTTTCTGGATCTAGTGAGAACCCTGGCAGCTGCATTTTGGATTAACTGAAGCTTGTTTATTGAGGATGCAGGACAACCACCTAGTAATGCATTACAATAGTCCAGTCTGGAGGTCATGAATGCATGAACTAGTTTTTCTGCATCAGATACGGATAAGATGTTCCTAAGTTTAGCAATATTTCGAAGATGGAAAAAGGCTGTTTTTGTGATATTTGAAATGTGATTTTCAAAAGACAAGTTACTGTCTAATATTACTCCCAGATCTTTTACTGCTGAGCTGGTAATAACAGTACATCCTTCTAAGCGCAAGCTGAATTGTGAAAGCTGTTGTGTGCTGGTTTTTGGGCCAATAAGTAATATCTCTGTCTTATCTGAATTTAATAAAAGAAAGTTATTGGTCATCCAATCTTTTATGTCCTGGACACACTCAGTTAATCTAGACAACTTAGGTATTTCGTCTGGTTTAGTTGAGATATATAATTGGGTATCATCAGCATAACAATGGAAACTAATCCCATGTCTTCTAATGATGTTACCCAAGGGAAGCATGTATATTGAGAACAACAGAGGTCCTAAAACTGACCCTTGTGGGACCCCATATTTCACTGGCATTTCACCAGACGGTTCTCCATTTAGATCTACAAAATGGTAGCGATCAGACAGGTAAGATCTAAACCATTTTAATGCCTGTCCCTGAATACCTATATAATTTTGTAAGCGATCTATGAGAATATTATGATCTATAGTGTCGAATGCAGCACTAAGATCAAGCAGGACTAGCAATGAGATGCAGCCTTGGTCTGAAGCTAAAAACAAGTCGTTTGTAATCTTAACTAGTGCAGTTTCTGTGCTATGATGGGGCCTGAAACCTGACTGAAATTCTTCAAGGATGTTGTTATCCTGCAAGAATGTGCAAATTTGAGCTGATACTACTTTTTCTAGTATTTTTGATATGAACGGGAGGTTTGAAATCGGTCTGTAATTTTTTATTTAATTCGCGTCCAAATTAGATTTTTTAAGAAGCGGCTTAATAACTGCTAACTTGAAAGGTTTAGGGACGTGACCTAGATGTAATGAAGAATTAATAATGTTTAGGAGTGGCTCTCCAACCGTAAGCATCACTTCTTTTAAAAATCTGGTTGGGATTGGGTCTAACAGGCACGTTGTTGATTTAGCCGAGGTGATGAGTTTATACAGCTCTTCCTGTCCTATACCTGTAAAGCAGTGAAAATCTAAATGTGAAGCTATAGGCTGAACTGGATTGTGAGATACTATTAGAGGTTGAACCTCCATTATTTTCTTCCTGATATTATTGATTTTTTCATTAAAGAAGTCCATAAAGTCTTCACTTCTAAACTGTGATGGGATACTCTCTGCGGGCATCTTAGGTTTTGTTAGGCGAGCCACTGTACTAAATAAGAACCTGGGATTGTTTTGGTTTCTTGCTATCAGTTGGCTAAGATGCTCGGTCCTAGCAGTTTTTAGAGCCTGTCTATAGCTGCACATACTGTCTTTATACGCAATTCGAAAAACTTCTAATTTAGTTTTCCTCCATTTTCACTCGAGGTTACGGGTTGCTCTCTTTAGGGCGCGAGTATGACTGTTGTACCACGGTGCAAATGTTTTATCTCTGACTTTTTTTAATCTGATGGGAGCAACAGTGTCTAATGTACTGGTAAAAATAGTGCCCATGCTGCTAGTCACTTCATCTAGATCATCTGCATTTAGGGGTCTAATAAGAAATTGGGACAGATCCGGCAGATTACTTGTGAATCTGTCTTTAGTAGTGGGATTCATATTTCTAACAGATTGATAACGTGGGGAGACACAGCTAATCTGTTCTACGGGTAGAGTATATGTCAGGAGGTGATGATCTGTGATATCATCACTTTGAGGTATGATCTCTATATTAGAGACATCTATACCATGGGATATAATTAAATCTAGCGTATGATTAAAGCGGTGAGTTGCTCCAATTATATTTTGCTTAACCCCAAAGGAATTTAGTAAATCCATAAATGTGAGTGCTAAAGCGTCGTTAGCATCATCTACATGCATGTTAAAGTCTCCTACCATCAACACTTTGTCAGAGTTAACCAATAGGTCTGATAGCAGATGTCCAAATTCTTTAAGAAAATCGCCATATGGCCCCGGGGGTCTGTACACGGTGGCCAGGGTAAAATATAGCAAGGGTTTATTACGTATTTCATTTAGTGCAACATTAATGATAAGCACTTCAAATGAATTAAACCTGGGCCTTATTTTCTGGGTAACAGTGAGTACATCATTGTAGATAGTGGCGACACCACCACCGCGACCAATTAGACGGGGCTCGTGCTTATAGAAATATCCTGACGGAGTAGACTCATTCAGACCAAAATATTCATCTGGTTTAAGCCAGGTTTCAGTGAGACAGAGTGCGTCAAGGCAATAATCTGAGATAATTTCATTAACAATAAGTGCTTTAGGCGCAAGGGATCTAATGTTGATTAGTCCAAACTTTAGAGGTGGATTTTGACTACTTATTTTGCCTTTTTCTGGTTTTATGGTTATCAGATTGTTTCGGGCAAATTTAACAAATTTATTCTTTTTTCTCAGTATTCGGGGGGAAAGGACACAGTTTCTATAGGACAAGCTATGTGTGTGCGTCTATCACTACGGTGAGTTGTGATGTGTCTAATATGTTTGGAATCTACAGTATGACTTACCGCCAGTCAGATGGTTCGTAGTGTCCTGGAGATGTTGTCAGAGAGGACCGCTGCTCCAGCTCTGCTAGGGTGTAGGCCATCGGTGTGATAGAGCCTAGGACGCTCCCAGAAAACATTCCAGTTATCAACAAAGCGTAATTTCTGTTGTTGACACCAAGATTGTAACCATTCATTAAAAGCAAATAATCTACTGAACTTCTCGATTCCTCGCTGAAATGTGGGAAGCGGTCCAGATACGATGATCCTTGTCGTGGGTGATGTGCTGCGGACCTTCTCGACCAGGCTCCTGAAGTCCTTCTTTAGGATCTCCGTCTGCCTCAGCCTGGTGTCGTTCGTGCCGGCATGAAGGACCACAGCTCCAATGTTCTTCCTCAGGGCAGCAGGCACCTGTGCAGCAACATCAAGAACACGTGCACCAGGTAAACAGCGTGTGTGCACCTTACCTTTAGCCGTGGTAGCACGCACGTGACGAACGATGGAGTCTCCGATGACCAGGACGTCGTGTGCCGTCTCGCGGAGAGGAGCGAAGCGGTTTTGGGTCGAGATGTCGAAGACGGGTGGTGGTGGTGGAGAGGTCCTCGCCCGGGGCTTGGCGTGCTTCTTCCGCCGCTGCTGTATCCAGGGTCCGTGGTATCCCGGCGCCGGGGTGTAGGAAAACTGGGCGGGCTGCGTCCTTGGTGTGTTGGACCTGGGCAGAGAAACACGCGGGGTTGAGGTTGTAGGAGAATTCTCACGCCGAGAATTTACCTGGGACAGGTGAGCGTCGGTCCGCGTCGATTCCAGCGTGGCTTTCCGCTGCTGTAGCCGGGCCAGCTTCACCTGTAGCTCGCGGATCAGCTTCTCCACGGCCTCCACCTCCAAATCCACCGAGTGCAGCTCCAATGTTTCCTCACCTGCACTCAGAGGCAGAATCACAACCGACATGGTGTCTAAACACGGAAAATAATCGGTGTGAGGAAGCGAAAACAAACTTTACAAACAAACAAACAAACGTGATAGCCGGGGTAGCGATGCTAATGCTAATTAGCGATGCTAATGCCGGCTAAAAGCGGTGTGCTGCAAAACAATGAAAAAACTTAACGATATAACATGCGTTTCGAGTAAATATATTATAAGATACTTATCCGTTTCATGTACACTCTTCGTAAGGGGACGAAAAAGTTTAAAAGTTGGTCAGTAAGGTGGAGCTCGGAAAAAAGCAGCGTCTCAGCGTCCTCGTACAAGGGTTGCCACTAATCTCGCCGACCAATGCACATTTGAGCTCTGAACCAGATTCATTGGCCTAGGTGAAGCATAAAAACGAGTGTATTCATAAGCGTTCCCATCACATTCTTTAAAAGATACATGATTCATTTAGAACACAAATGAAAGCTCAGAATGCCACCTTTACATCTTGGTATAACACAAGTTAGTCAGACATTCTGCACCTCCGAAATAGGCCTGAACGTCCGATGCACATTTGAAAGACGCATTAATTCACAATCTCCCAATCAAATTATTTAAAACATATACGAATCATTTAGAAAGCAAATGAAAGCTCATAATGCCACCTTTAAATCTTGGTGTAACACAAATTAGTCAGACATTCTGTTGCTCCGAAATAGGCCTGAACGTTCGATGCACGTTTGAGCTCTGAACCAGATTCATTGGCCTAAGAGCGGATGAGAAACGCACGTATTCATAAGCGCCCCAATCAAATTCTTTAAAAGATACATGATTCATTTAGAACACAAATGAAAGCTCAGAAGGTCACCTTTACATCTTGGTATAACACAAGTTAGTCAGACATTCTGCACCTCCGAAATAGGCCTGAACGTCCGATGCACGTTTGAGCTCTGAACCAGATTCATTGGCCTAGGTGAAGCATAAAAACGGGTGTATTCATAAGCGCTGCAGTCAAATTCCTGGTCTCGAACGAGCGGGGGCCCCAGGGGCCCCAAACTGACATTTTGTTTTTATGTGATATCTGATAGGCCTGAGGGGTCCTGAGTGGCCCCTGAAATTCTCGAAAATATGGAAAATACTGTTTAAGATTTTCCCATTTCACACCATTTCAAACTGACCTGAGAAAGCTGACAACTAACATGATCACCTGGAGCAAGGCATCAGTGGTATAAACATCACTATTAACGAAAAACATACATTTTAATCCATTGCAAGGGGTTTTATGGAGATGTACCCAGATAAGGCACTAAAAGGTGATCCAACACAAAATCTAGTAAAGTTTTCTGTATATACAAACAGGTGACACATTAAAGCGCCCGGGGGGGCCCTTGACCAAAAAAGCTTCATAATGGAAATATAATACGTTTTCTGTGGTCTGTGGGAGATGCCGAGGTGAGTTCGAGTGGTTTCGGGCCCCTATGTGGCCCCAGAAAAAAGTTCGCTCAGGAAGGTGCTACAGCCTTGGGATTCAGGATCCTGGATGACACGGCCTCCGTGAGCTCCCTGGTTAAATTTGGAGTCACAACTCCATTATTTGGGAAAATCCAAGAATTTTTTACACTGAAGGGTCTCGTATTGAGAAGCCGGTCCAATTAACATTGCTGTACTGAGATCCTGGTCTCGAATGAGCAAGGGGGCCCCCGGTGACTCAACATTTTGATAAGTTCCCAGGGTTGAGCAGACATATCTCTGCGGCCGTTGGGATTACAGGGGTGGGGGAGGGGGTTCATTGGATTCGTCTCGATGAGCCCTACAAGGCTGTACTAGGGATCCTTGGGGTGGGGCGCTTTGGCTGGCCGGTAGGTGGCGTGCAACTTCCCGGTGTTGGGGCTCCCGAAGATTTTCGGGCATATCTCCGCGGCCGTTGATGCTAGAGAGCTGGGCGAGGGCTCGTTGGATTGCGCCAGACGAGCCCTACGAGGGACGCTAGGGGTCCCGTGTGTGGGTCGCTCAGGGGCGGCGTGAGAGGCGGCCGACTCCCCGCGGTTAAGCCGTAATATCTCCGCGGCCGTCTGGGCTAGAAAACTGGGGCCAGACCATGCACTGCAGGGCATGCCAGTAAATCCCCTTGTGAAATCTGAGGCCGATCTGTCTGACGGTGACTGAGATACGGGTGTCCGAATTCGGGGGGCCTGGCCATGGCTCCATAATGAGAGCTCTGAATGTATCCTGACGCCTCTTCCGAGCCTCTTCGAACTGATGGAGCTCGATTCCGCATCTGACACAGATCACTGAGTAGCAATTACTTTGAAAATGGAGCTCTGAACCAGGCCTGAACGTCCAATGCACATTTGAGCTCTGAACCAGATTCATTGGCCTAGGTGGAGCATAAAAACGGGTGTATTCATAAGCGTTCCAATCAAATTCTTTAAAAGATACATGATTCATTTAGAACACAAATGAAAGCTCCGAATGCCACCTATACATCTGGGTATAACACAAGTTAATCAGACATTCTGGTCCTCCGAAATAGGCCTGAACGTCCGATGCACGTTTGAGCTCTGAACCAGATTCATTGGCCAAAGAGCGGATGAGAAACGCATGTATTCATAAGCGTCCCAATCAAATTCTTTAAAAGGTACATGATTCATTTAGAACACAAATGAAAGCTCAGAATGCCACCTATACATCTTGGTATAACACAAGTTAGTCAGACATACTGGTCCTCCGAAATAGGCCTGAACGTCCGATGGACATTTGAGCTCTGAACCAGATTCATTGGCCTAAGAGCGGCTGAGAAACGCATTAATTCACAATCTCCCAATCAAATTATTTAAAACATATACGAATCATTTAGAAAGCAAATGAAAGCTCATAATGCCACCTTTAAATCTTGGTGTAACACAAATTAGTCAGACATTCTGTTGCTCCGAAATAGGCCTGAACGTCCAATGCACATTTGAGCTCTGAACCAGATTCATTGGCCTAAGAGCGGCCGAGAAACGCACGTATGCATAAGCATTCCAATCAAATTCTTTAAAAGATATATGATTCATCTAGAGCACAAATGAAAGCTCAGAATGCCACCTTTACATCTTGGTATAACACAAGTTAGTCAGACATTCTGTTCCTCTGAAATAGGCCTGAGTACACAATGCACATTTAACCTCAGATCCATGGGCCTAGGAGCAACTGAAAAACATCAATTCAACAGGCTGCCAATCAAATCCTTTAAAATATATATTAACCATGGATGAACCACTAGAGCTCAAATTAACACTTAGAATATTACCTTTACATCTTTTTATAGCAGAAGGGATTTTCAGCTTCTTTAACTCCAAAACATGCCTGATTTTCCAGTGTATGTTCAACCTCAGCTCCATGGCCTCAAGAGCAGCTGAAAATCATCAATTCATCAGGCTGCCCCTCAAATTCCTTAAATGATACATGGATCATTTACAGTTCAAATGAAAGCTCAAAATGGAGTCTTTACAAAAAAAAAAAAAAAAAAAAACAGACAAAATAATAAAATTAAAAACAAAGCACAAAAACAAAAAAAAATCAAAAGCCATTAAAAAATTACAGTGCACATTTGACCCCTGAACTAGATCCATGGGCCTAAGAGCAGCTGAAAGACGCATTAATTCACAATCTCCCAATCAAATTATTTAAAACATATACGAATCATTTAGAAAGCAAATGAAAGCTCATAATGCCACCTTTAAATCTTGGTGTAACAAATTAGTCAGACATTCTGTTGCTCCGAAATAGGCCTGAACGTCCAATGCACATTTGAGCTCTGAACCAGATTCATCGGCGTAAGAGCAGCCAAAAAAAACACACAAATTCATAAGCGTCCCAATCAAATTCTTTAAAAGATATATGTATCATTTACAGCACAAATGAAAGCTTAGATAGCCACCATTACATCATGGTATGACCCAAGTTATTCAGACATTCCGTACCTCTAAAATAGGCCTGAGTACACAATGCACATTTAACCTCAGATCCATGGGCCTAGGAGCAACTGCAAAACATCAATTCAAAAGGCTGCCAATCAAATCCTTTAAAAGATATATTAACCATGGATGAACCACTAGAGCTCAAATTAACACTTAGAATCTACTTAGACACACACATCATGCCTTGTTAACTTCTTATTCACTGGCTTTTACAGTTAAGGGACTTAAGTCTAGAAGTTGGGTGTTTGAACTATCATATATTGAGAAGTTGGTCTCAACGAACTGCTGAAACTTGGAGTCATATTTAGGGCCTTTGCTGTTGTGTAAGAAAGACAAAACCAAGGATCTTAGTCCTTAGACTCCTTAGACATTATTCATTGGCATAAGAGCAGCCAAAAAAACACACAAATTCATAAGCGTCCCAATCAAATTCTTTAAAAGATATATGTATCATTTACAGGTCAAATGAAAGCTCAAAATGGAGTCTTTACAACAAACACCAAAAACAACAAAAAGAAAAAAAACCACAAAATAATAAAATTAAAAACAAAGCACAAAAACTAAAAAAATCAAAAGCCATTAAAAAATTACAGTGCACATTTGACCCCTGAACTAGATCCATGGGCCTAAGAGCAGCTGAAAGACGCATTAATTCACAATCTCCCAATCAAATTATTTTTAAAACATATACGAATCATTTACAGTAGAACGTAAATGAAAGCTCATAATGCCACCTTTACATCTTGGTATGAAACAAATTAGTCAGACATTGTGTTCCTCTGAAATAGGCCTGAACGAAATAGGCCAGAGCTCAAATACACATTTGAGCTCTGAACCAGATTTACTGGCCTAGGTCAAGCATAAAAACGCACATATTCAAAAGCGTCCCAATCAAATTATTTAAAACATACATGAATCATTTAGAACTCAAATGAAATCTTAGAATGTCACCTTTAAGGGTTGGTATAGCACACGTTAGTCAGACATTCTGTTCCTCCGAAATAGGCCTGAACGTCCAATGCACATTTGAGCTCCGAACCAGATTTACTGGCCTAGGTCACGCATAAAAACGCGTGTATTCATTAGCGTTCCCATCACATTCTTTAAAAGATACATGATTCATTTAGAACACAAATGAAAGCTCATAATGCCACCTTTACATCTTGGTATAACACAAGTTAGTCAGACATTCTCCACCTCCGAAATAGGCCTGAACGTCCGATGCACATTTGAGCTCTGAACCAGATTCATTGGCCTAGGTGAAGCATAAAAACGGGTGTATTCATAAGCGCCCCAGTCAAATTCTTTAAAAGATACATGATTCATTTAGAACACAAATGAAAGCTCAGAATGTCACCATTACATCTTGGTATAAGACATGTTAGTCAGACATTCTGCACCTCCGAAATAGGCCTGAACGTCCGATGCACATTTGAGCTCTGAACCAGATTCATTGGCCTAGGTGAAGCATAAAAACGGGGGTATTCATAAGCGTCCCAATCAAATTCTTTAAAAGATACATGATTCATTTAGAACACAAATGAAAGCGCAGAATGTCACCTTTACATCTTGGTATAACACAAGTTTGTCAGACATTCTGCACCTCCGAAATAGGCCTGAACGTCCGATGCACGTTTGAGCTCTGAACCTGATTCATTGGCCTAGGTGAAGCATAAAAACGCGTGTATTCATAAGCGCCCCAGTCAAATTCTTTAAAAGATACATGATTCATTTACAACACAAATGAAAGCTCAGAAAGTCACCTTTACATCTTGGTATAACACAAGTTTGTCAGACATTCTGCACCTCCGAAATAGGCCTGAACGTCCGATGCACGTTTGAGCTCTGAACCAGATTCATTGGCCTAGGTGAAGCATGAAAACGGGTGTATTCATAAGTGCTGCCGTCAAATTCCTGGTCTCAAACGAGCGGGGGCCCCAGGGGCCCGAAACTGACATTTTGTTTTTATGTGATATCTGATAGGCCTGAGGGGTCCTGAGAGGCCCCTGAAATTCTCGAAAATATGGAAAATACTGTTTAAGATTTTCCCATTTCACACCATTTCAAACTGACCTGAGAAAGCTGACAACTAACATGATCACCTGGAGCAAGGCATCAGTGGTATAAACATCACTATTAATGAAAAACATACATTTTAATCCATTGCAAGGGGTTTTATGGAGATGTACCCAGATAAGGCACTAAAAGGTGATCCAACACAAAATCTAGTAAAGTTTTTTGTACATACAAACAGGTGACACATTAAAGCGCCCGGGGGGGCCCTTGACCAAAAAAGCTTCATAATGGAAATATAATACGTTTTCTGTGGTCTGTGGGAGATGCCGAGGTGAGTTCGAGTGGTTTCGGCCCCTACGTGGCCCCAGAATAAAGTTCGCTCAGGAAGGTGCTACGGCCTTGGTATTCAGGATCCTGGACGACATGGCCTCCGTGAGCTCCCTGGTTAAATTTGGAGTCACAACTCCATTCTTTGGGAAAATCCAAGAATTTTTTACACTGAAGGGTCTCGTATTGAGAAGCCGGTTCAATTAACATTGCTGTACTGAGATCCTGGTCTCGAATGAGCAAGGGGTCCCCGGTGACTCAACGTTTTGATAAGTTCCCAGGGTTGAGCAGACATATCTCCGCGGCCGTTGGGATTATAGGGGTGGGAGAGGGCTCATTGGATTCGTCTCGATGAGCCCTACAAGGCTGTACTAGGGATCCTTGGGGTGGGGCGCTTTGGCTGGCCGGTAGGTGGCGTGCAACTTCCCGGTGTTGGGGCTCCCGAAGATTTTCGGGCATATCTCCGCGGCCGTTGATGCTAGAGAGCTGGGCGAGGGCTCGTTGGATTGCGCCAGAAGAGCCCTACGAGGGACGCTAGGGTTCCCGTGTGTGGGTCGCTCAGGGGCGGCGTGAGAGGCGGCCGACTCCCAGCGGTTAAGCCGTAATATCTCCGCGGCCGTCTGGGCTAGAAAACTGGGGCCAGAGCATGCACTGCAGGGCATGCCAGTAAATCCCCTTGTGAAATCTGAGGCCGATCTGTCTGACGGTGACTGAGATACGGGTGTCCGAATTCGGGGGGCCTGGCCATGGCTCCATAATGAGAGCTCTGAATGTATCCTGACGCCTCTTCCGAGCCTCTTCGAACTGATGGAGCTCGATTCCGCATCTGACACAGATCACTGAGTAGCAATTACTTTGAAAATGGAGCTCTGAACCAGGCCTGAACGTTCAATGCACATTTGAGCTCTGAACCAGATTCATTGGCCTAGGTGGAGCATAAAAACGGGTGTATTCATAAGCGTTCCAATCAAATTCTTTAAAAGATACATGATTCATTTAGAACACAAATGAAAGCTCAGAATGCCACCTATACATCTGGGTATAACACAAGTTAATCAGACATTCTGGTCCTCCGAAATAGGCCTGAACATCCGATGCACGTTTGAGCTCTGAACCAGATTCATTGGCCAAAGAGCGGATGAGAAACGCACGTATTCATAAGCGTCCCAATCAAATTCTTTAAAAGGTACATGATTCATTTAGAACACAAATGAAAGCTCAGAATGCCACCTATACATCTTGGTATAACACAAGTTAGTCAGACATACTGGTCCTCCGAAATAGGCCTGAACGTCCGATGGACGTTTGAGCTCTGAACCAGATTCATTGGCCTAAGAGCGGCCGAGAAACGCATTAATTCACAATCTCCCAATCAAATTATTTAAAACATATACGAATCATTTAGAAAGCAAATGAAAGCTCATAATGCCACCTTTAAATCTTGGTGTAACACAAATTAGTCAGACATTCTGTTGCTCCGAAATAGGCCTGAACGTCCAATGCACATTTGAGCTCTGAACCAGATTCATTGGCCTAAGAGCGGCCGAGAAACGCACGTATGCATAAGCATTCCAATCAAATTCTTTAAAAGATATATGATTCATCTAGAGCACAAATGAAAGCTCAGAATGCCACCTTTACATCTTGGTATAACACAAGTTAGTCAGACATTCTGTTCCTCTGAAATAGGCCTGAGTACACAATGCACATTTAACCTCAGATCCATGGGCCTAGGAGCAACTGAAAAACATCAATTCAACAGGCTGCCAATCAAATCCTTTAAAATATATATTAACCATGGATGAACCACTAGAGCTCAAATTAACACTTAGAATATTACCTTTACATCTTTTTATAGCAGAAGGGATTTTCAGCTTCTTTAACTCCAAAACATGCCTGATTTTCCAGTGTATGTTCAACCTCAGCTCCATGGCCTCAAGAGCAGCTGAAAATCATCAATTCATCAGGCTGCCCCTCAAATTCCTTAAATGATACATGGATCATTTACAGTTCAAATGAAAGCTCAAAATGGAGTCTTTACAACAAAAACAAAAAAAAAAAAAACAGACAAAATAATAAAATTAAAAACAAAGCACAAAAACTAAAAAAAAATCAAAAGCCATTAAAAAATTACAGTGCACATTTGACCCCTGAACTAGATCCATGGGCCTAAGAGCAGCTGAAAGACGCATTAATTCACAATCTCCCAATCAAATTATTTAAAACATATACGAATCATTTAGAAAGCAAATGAAAGCTCATAATGCCACCTTTAAATCTTGGTGTAACAAATTAGTCAGACATTCTGTTGCTCCGAAATAGGCCTGAACGTCCAATGCACATTTGAGCTCTGAACCAGATTCATCGGCGTAAGAGCAGCCAAAAAAAACACACAAATTCATAAGCGTCCCAATCAAATTCTTTAAAAGATATATGTATCATTTACAGTACAAATGAAAGCTTAGATAGCCACCATTACATCATGGTATGACCCAAGTTATTCAGACATTCCGTACCTCTAAAATAGGCCTGAGTACACAATGCACATTTAACCTCAGATCCATGGGCCTAGGAGCAACTGAAAAACATCAATTCAAAAGGCTGCCAATCAAATCCTTTAAAAGATATATTAACCATGGATGAACCACTAGAGCTCAAATTAACACTTAGAATCTACTTAGACACACACATCATGCCTTGTTAACTTCTTATTCACTGGCTTTTACAGTTAAGGGACTTAAGTCTAGAAGTTGGGTGTTTGAACTATCATATATTGAGAAGTTGGTCTCAACGAACTGCTGAAACTTGGAGTCATATTTAGGGCCTTTGCTGTTGTGTAAGAAAGACAAAACCAAGGATCTTAGTCCTTAGACTCCTTAGACATTATTCATTGGCATAAGAGCAGCCAAAAAAACACACAAATTCATAAGCGTCCCAATCAAATTCTTTAAAAGATATATGTATCATTTACAGGTCAAATGAAAGCTCAAAATGGAGTCTTTACAACAAACACCAAAAACAACAAAAAGAAAAAAAACCACAAAATAATAAAATTAAAAACAAAGCACAAAAACTAAAAAAATCAAAAGCCATTAAAAAATTACAGTGCACATTTGACCCCTGAACTAGATCCATGGGCCTAAGAGCAGCTGAAAGACGCATTAATTCACAATCTCCCAATCAAATTATTTTTAAAACATATACGAATCATTTACAGTAGAACGTAAATGAAAGCTCATAATGCCACCTTTACATCTTGGTATGAAACAAATTAGTCAGACATTGTGTTCCTCTGAAATAGGCCTGAACGAAATAGGCCAGAGCTCAAATACACATTTGAGCTCTGAACCAGATTTACTGGCCTAGGTCAAGCATAAAAACGCACATATTCAAAAGCGTCCCAATCAAATTATTTAAAACATACATGAATCATTTAGAACTCAAATGAAATCTTAGAATGTCACCTTTAAGGGTTGGTATAGCACACGTTAGTCAGACATTCTGTTCCTCCGAAATAGGCCTGAACGTCCAATGCACATTTGAGCTCCGAACCAGATTTACTGGCCTAGGTCACGCATAAAAACGCGTGTATTCATTAGCGTTCCCATCACATTCTTTAAAAGATACATGATTCATTTAGAACACAAATGAAAGCTCATAATGCCACCTTTACATCTTGGTATAACACAAGTTAGTCAGACATTCTCCACCTCCGAAATAGGCCTGAACGTCCGATGCACATTTGAGCTCTGAACCAGATTCATTGGCCTAGGTGAAGCATAAAAACGGGTGTATTCATAAGCGCCCCAGTCAAATTCTTTAAAAGATACATGATTCATTTAGAACACAAATGAAAGCTCAGAATGTCACCATTACATCTTGGTATAAGACATGTTAGTCAGACATTCTGCACCTCCGAAATAGGCCTGAACGTCCGATGCACATTTGAGCTCTGAACCAGATTCATTGGCCTAGGTGAAGCATAAAAACGGGGGTATTCATAAGCGTCCCAATCAAATTCTTTAAAAGATACATGATTCATTTAGAACACAAATGAAAGCGCAGAATGTCACCTTTACATCTTGGTATAACACAAGTTTGTCAGACATTCTGCACCTCCGAAATAGGCCTGAACGTCCGATGCACGTTTGAGCTCTGAACCTGATTCATTGGCCTAGGTGAAGCATAAAAACGCGTGTATTCATAAGCGCCCCAGTCAAATTCTTTAAAAGATACATGATTCATTTACAACACAAATGAAAGCTCAGAAAGTCACCTTTACATCTTGGTATAACACAAGTTTGTCAGACATTCTGCACCTCCGAAATAGGCCTGAACGTCCGATGCACGTTTGAGCTCTGAACCTGATTCATTGGCCTAGGTGAAGCATAAAAACGCGTGTATTCATAAGCGCCCCAGTCAAATTCTTTAAAAGATACATGATTCATTTACAACACAAATGAAAGCTCAGAAAGTCACCTTTACATCTTGGTATAACACAAGTTTGTCAGACATTCTGCACCTCCGAAATAGGCCTGAACGTCCAATGCACGTTTGAGCTCTGAACCAGATTCATTGGCCTAGGTGAAGCATGAAAACGGGTGTATTCATAAGTGCTGCCGTCAAATTCCTGGTCTCAAACGAGCGGGGGCCCCAGGGGCCCGAAACTGACATTTTGTTTTTATGTGATATCTGATAGGCCTGAGGGGTCCTGAGAGGCCCCTGAAATTCTCGAAAATATGGAAAATACTGTTTAAGATCTTCCCATTTCACACCATTTCAAACTGACCTGAGAAAGCTGACAACTAACATGATCACCTGGAGCAAGGCATCAGTGGTATAAACATCACTATTAATGAAAAACATACATTTTAATCCATTGCAAGGGGTTTTATGGAGATGTACCCAGATAAGGCACTAAAAGGTGATCCAACACAAAATCTAGTAAAGTTTTTTGTACATACAAACAGGTGACACATTAAAGCGCCCGGGGGGGCCCTTGACCAAAAAAGCTTCATAATGGAAATATAATACGTTTTCTGTGGTCTGTGGGAGATGCCGAGGTGAGTTCGAGTGGTTTCGGCCCCTACGTGGCCCCAGAATAAAGTTCGCTCAGGAAGGTGCTACGGCCTTGGTATTCAGGATCCTGGACGACATGGCCTCCGTGAGCTCCCTGGTTAAATTTGGAGTCACAACTCCATTCTTTGGGAAAATCCAAGAATTTTTTACACTGAAGGGTCTCGTATTGAGAAGCCGGTTCAATTAACATTGCTGTACTGAGATCCTGGTCTCGAATGAGCAAGGGGTCCCCGGTGACTCAACGTTTTGATAAGTTCCCAGGGTTGAGCAGACATATCTCCGCGGCCGTTGGGATTATAGGGGTGGGAGAGGGCTCATTGGATTCGTCTCGATGAGCCCTACAAGGCTGTACTAGGGATCCTTGGGGTGGGGCGCTTTGGCTGGCCGGTAGGTGGCGTGCAACTTCCCGGTGTTGGGGCTCCCGAAGATTTTCGGGCATAACTCCGCGGCCGTTGATGCTAGAGAGCTGGGCGAGGGCTCGTTGGATTGCGCCAGAAGAGCCCTACGAGGGACGCTAGGGTTCCCGTGTGTGGGTCGCTCAGGGGCGGCGTGAGAGGCGGCCGACTCCCAGCGGTTAAGCCGTAATATCTCCGCGGCCGTCTGGGCTAGAAAACTGGGGCCAGAGCATGCACTGCAGGGCATGCCAGTAAATCCCCTTGTGAAATCTGAGGCCGATCTGTCTGACGGTGACTGAGATACGGGTGTCCGAATTCGGGGGGCCTGGCCATGGCTCCATAATGAGAGCTCTGAATGTATCCTGACGCCTCTTCCGAGCCTCTTCGAACTGATGGAGCTCGATTCCGCATCTGACACAGATCACTGAGTAGCAATTACTTTGAAAATGGAGCTCTGAACCAGGCCTGAACGTTCAATGCACATTTGAGCTCTGAACCAGATTCATTGGCCTAGGTGGAGCATAAAAACGGGTGTATTCATAAGCGTTCCAATCAAATTCTTTAAAAGATACATGATTCATTTAGAACACAAATGAAAGCTCAGAATGCCACCTATACATCTGGGTATAACACAAGTTAATCAGACATTCTGGTCCTCCGAAATAGGCCTGAACGTCCGATGCACGTTTGAGCTCTGAACCAGATTCATTGGCCAAAGAGCGGATGAGAAACGCACGTATTCATAAGCGTCCCAATCAAATTCTTTAAAAGGTACATGATTCATTTAGAACACAAATGAAAGCTCAGAATGCCACCTATACATCTTGGTATAACACAAGTTAGTCAGACATACTGGTCCTCCGAAATAGGCCTGAACGTCCGATGGACGTTTGAGCTCTGAACCAGATTCATTGGCCTAAGAGCGGCCGAGAAACGCATTAATTCACAATCTCCCAATCAAATTATTTAAAACATATACGAATCATTTAGAAAGCAAATGAAAGCTCATAATGCCACCTTTAAATCTTGGTGTAACACAAATTAGTCAGACATTCTGTTGCTCCGAAATAGGCCTGAACGTCCAATGCACATTTGAGCTCTGAACCAGATTCATTGGCCTAAGAGCGGCCGAGAAACGCACGTATGCATAAGCATTCCAATCAAATTCTTTAAAAGATATATGATTCATCTAGAGCACAAATGAAAGCTCAGAATGCCACCTTTACATCTTGGTATAACACAAGTTAGTCAGACATTCTGTTCCTCTGAAATAGGCCTGAGTACACAATGCACATTTAACCTCAGATCCATGGGCCTAGGAGCAACTGAAAAACATCAATTCAACAGGCTGCCAATCAAATCCTTTAAAATATATATTAACCATGGATGAACCACTAGAGCTCAAATTAACACTTAGAATATTACCTTTACATCTTTTTATAGCAGAAGGGATTTTCAGCTTCTTTAACTCCAAAACATGCCTGATTTTCCAGTGTATGTTCAACCTCAGCTCCATGGCCTCAAGAGCAGCTGAAAATCATCAATTCATCAGGCTGCCCCTCAAATTCCTTAAATGATACATGGATCATTTACAGTTCAAATGAAAGCTCAAAATGGAGTCTTTACAACAAAAACAAAAAAAAAAAAAACAGACAAAATAATAAAATTAAAAACAAAGCACAAAAACTAAAAAAAAATCAAAAGCCATTAAAAAATTACAGTGCACATTTGACCCCTGAACTAGATCCATGGGCCTAAGAGCAGCTGAAAGACGCATTAATTCACAATCTCCCAATCAAATTATTTAAAACATATACGAATCATTTAGAAAGCAAATGAAAGCTCATAATGCCACCTTTAAATCTTGGTGTAACAAATTAGTCAGACATTCTGTTGCTCCGAAATAGGCCTGAACGTCCAATGCACATTTGAGCTCTGAACCAGATTCATCGGCGTAAGAGCAGCCAAAAAAAACACACAAATTCATAAGCGTCCCAATCAAATTCTTTAAAAGATATATGTATCATTTACAGTACAAATGAAAGCTTAGATAGCCACCATTACATCATGGTATGACCCAAGTTATTCAGACATTCCGTACCTCTAAAATAGGCCTGAGTACACAATGCACATTTAACCTCAGATCCATGGGCCTAGGAGCAACTGAAAAACATCAATTCAAAAGGCTGCCAATCAAATCCTTTAAAAGATATATTAACCATGGATGAACCACTAGAGCTCAAATTAACACTTAGAATCTACTTAGACACACACATCATGCCTTGTTAACTTCTTATTCACTGGCTTTTACAGTTAAGGGACTTAAGTCTAGAAGTTGGGTGTTTGAACTATCATATATTGAGAAGTTGGTCTCAACGAACTGCTGAAACTTGGAGTCATATTTAGGGCCTTTGCTGTTGTGTAAGAAAGACAAAACCAAGGATCTTAGTCCTTAGACTCCTTAGACATTATTCATTGGCATAAGAGCAGCCAAAAAAACACACAAATTCATAAGCGTCCCAATCAAATTCTTTAAAAGATATATGTATCATTTACAGGTCAAATGAAAGCTCAAAATGGAGTCTTTACAACAAACACCAAAAACAACAAAAAGAAAAAAAACCACAAAATAATAAAATTAAAAACAAAGCACAAAAACTAAAAAAATCAAAAGCCATTAAAAAATTACAGTGCACATTTGACCCCTGAACTAGATCCATGGGCCTAAGAGCAGCTGAAAGACGCATTAATTCACAATCTCCCAATCAAATTATTTTTAAAACATATACGAATCATTTACAGTAGAACGTAAATGAAAGCTCATAATGCCACCTTTACATCTTGGTATGAAACAAATTAGTCAGACATTGTGTTCCTCTGAAATAGGCCTGAACGAAATAGGCCAGAGCTCAAATACACATTTGAGCTCTGAACCAGATTTACTGGCCTAGGTCAAGCATAAAAACGCACATATTCAAAAGCGTCCCAATCAAATTATTTAAAACATACATGAATCATTTAGAACTCAAATGAAATCTTAGAATGTCACCTTTAAGGGTTGGTATAGCACACGTTAGTCAGACATTCTGTTCCTCCGAAATAGGCCTGAACGTCCAATGCACATTTGAGCTCCGAACCAGATTTACTGGCCTAGGTCACGCATAAAAACGCGTGTATTCATTAGCGTTCCCATCACATTCTTTAAAAGATACATGATTCATTTAGAACACAAATGAAAGCTCATAATGCCACCTTTACATCTTGGTATAACACAAGTTAGTCAGACATTCTCCACCTCCGAAATAGGCCTGAACGTCCGATGCACATTTGAGCTCTGAACCAGATTCATTGGCCTAGGTGAAGCATAAAAACGGGTGTATTCATAAGCGCCCCAGTCAAATTCTTTAAAAGATACATGATTCATTTAGAACACAAATGAAAGCTCAGAATGTCACCATTACATCTTGGTATAAGACATGTTAGTCAGACATTCTGCACCTCCGAAATAGGCCTGAATGTCCGATGCACATTTGAGCTCTGAACCAGATTCATTGGCCTAGGTGAAGCATAAAAACGGGGGTATTCATAAGCGTCCCAATCAAATTCTTTAAAAGATACATGATTCATTTAGAACACAAATGAAAGCGCAGAATGTCACCTTTACATCTTGGTATAACACAAGTTTGTCAGACATTCTGCACCTCCGAAATAGGCCTGAACGTCCGATGCACGTTTGAGCTCTGAACCTGATTCATTGGCCTAGGTGAAGCATAAAAACGCGTGTATTCATAAGCGCCCCAGTCAAATTCTTTAAAAGATACATGATTCATTTACAACACAAATGAAAGCTCAGAAAGTCACCTTTACATCTTGGTATAACACAAGTTTGTCAGACATTCTGCACCTCCGAAATAGGCCTGAACGTCCGATGCACGTTTGAGCTCTGAACCTGATTCATTGGCCTAGGTGAAGCATAAAAACGCGTGTATTCATAAGCGCCCCAGTCAAATTCTTTAAAAGATACATGATTCATTTACAACACAAATGAAAGCTCAGAAAGTCACCTTTACATCTTGGTATAACACAAGTTTGTCAGACATTCTGCACCTCCGAAATAGGCCTGAACGTCCAATGCACGTTTGAGCTCTGAACCAGATTCATTGGCCTAGGTGAAGCATGAAAACGGGTGTATTCATAAGTGCTGCCGTCAAATTCCTGGTCTCAAACGAGCGGGGGCCCCAGGGGCCCGAAACTGACATTTTGTTTTTATGTGATATCTGATAGGCCTGAGGGGTCCTGAGAGGCCCCTGAAATTCTCGAAAATATGGAAAATACTGTTTAAGATTTTCCCATTTCACACCATTTCAAACTGACCTGAGAAAGCTGACAACTAACATGATCACCTGGAGCAAGGCATCAGTGGTATAAACATCACTATTAATGAAAAACATACATTTTAATCCATTGCAAGGGGTTTTATGGAGATGTACCCAGATAAGGCACTAAAAGGTGATCCAACACAAAATCTAGTAAAGTTTTTTGTACATACAAACAGGTGACACATTAAAGCGCCCGGGGGGGCCCTTGACCAAAAAAGCTTCATAATGGAAATATAATACGTTTTCTGTGGTCTGTGGGAGATGCCGAGGTGAGTTCGAGTGGTTTCGGCCCCTACGTGGCCCCAGAATAAAGTTCGCTCAGGAAGGTGCTACGGCCTTGGTATTCAGGATCCTGGACGACATGGCCTCCGTGAGCTCCCTGGTTAAATTTGGAGTCACAACTCCATTCTTTGGGAAAATCCAAGAATTTTTTACACTGAAGGGTCTCGTATTGAGAAGCCGGTTCAATTAACATTGCTGTACTGAGATCCTGGTCTCGAATGAGCAAGGGGTCCCCGGTGACTCAACGTTTTGATAAGTTCCCAGGGTTGAGCAGACATATCTCCGCGGCCGTTGGGATTATAGGGGTGGGAGAGGGCTCATTGGATTCGTCTCGATGAGCCCTACAAAGCTGTACAAGGCTGGCGCTTTGGCTGGCCGGTAGGTGGCGTGCAACTTCCCGGTGTTGGGGCTCCCGAAGATTTTCGGGCATATCTCCGCGGCCGTTGATGCTAGAGAGCTGGGCGAGGGCTCGTTGGATTCCGCCAGAAGAGCCCTACGAGGGACGCTAGGGTTCCCGTGTGTGGGTCGCTCAGGGGCGGCGTGAGAGGCGGCCGACTCCCCGCGGTTAAGCCGTAATATCTCCGCGGCCGTCTGGGCTAGAAAACTGGGGCCAGTGCATGCACTGTAGGGCATGCCAGTCAATCCCCTTGTGAAATCTGAGGCCGATCTGACTGACGGTGACTGAGATACGGGTGTCCGAATTCGGGGGGCCTGGCCATGGCTCCATAATGAGAGCTCTGAATGTATCCTGACGCCTCTTCCGAGCCTCTTCGAACTGATGGAGCTCGATTCCGCATCTGACACAGATCACTGAGTGGCAATTACTTTGAAAATGGAGCTCTGAACCAGGCCTGAACGTCCAATTCAATTCAATTCAATTTTTTTTATATAGCGCTTTTAACAATGGTCATTGTCTCAAAGCAGCTTCACAAAAATTAAAGAAATTTAACAAAAAAAAATAAAATAATAATAATAATAATAATAAATAAATAAATAAAATAATAATAGAAAATAAATAAATAAAAACAAATAATAATAATTATAGAAAAGAAAATAATTGCAAGTGTGGATGTGTGAGAAAAATGTGCAGATAATAATGAGACGAATGAATGAAATTTCTCTGATGAGCAAGCCAAGGGTGACGGCGACGGTGGCAAGGAAAAACTCCCTGAGATGGCATTAGGAAGAAACCTTGAGAGGAACCAGACTCAACAGGGAACCCATCCTCATTTGGGCGATAACATAGAAATGATATAACATCTTGTGTGTTGTGCAGGTGAAAATTCAATATGACAGAAATTATTTAAGTTGACATGAAGACCAGTTCAGCATAGGGACGAGTCAGTAGGTGCAGAGGGCAGATGAGGTCTGGATCACTGGAAGTACAGGAGCAGCATGTGTAGCTCCAACCATCATAAAGCTGAATCCAGCTGGAGCTGGTCCTTCTCTGGATGCCTCAGGAACCTCGCAGGGTCGGCCTTTGTCTACTGAAGCTGGCAAAATCTCCCGATGCCTCGGGATGGGTAGAGAAATACAGAACAGATGGGGAGAATTAGCGTAGTTGCCATTCGGTATAGGTGTACTGGAGTATGAGTACTGGGATGAGTTATGTGTATGCCAGATTCAAAAGATGCGTCTTGAGTCTACTTTTGAACTGAGAAACCGTGTCTGCTCCCCGAACACTGTCTGGAAGGCTATTCCAAAGCTTTGGAGCTAAATATGAAAAAGCCCTACCCCCTTTTGTAGATTTTGAAATTCTGGGAACTACCAGAAGTCCGGAGCTTTGTGATCTTAAGGCGCGTGGTGGATTGTAGCGCATCAGAAGACTGGTTAGGTATGTGGGAGCTAAACCATTTAAGGCCTTGTATGTAAGTAATACTATTTTGTAATTTATTCTAAACTGAACAGGTAGCCAGTGCAGGGATGATAATATTGGGGTTATATGATCATATTTTCTGGATCTAGTGAGAACCCTGGCAGCTGCATTTTGGATTAACTGAAGCTTGTTTATTGAGGATGCAGGACAACCACCTAGTAATGCATTACAATAGTCCAGTCTGGAGGTCATGAATGCATGAACTAGTTTTTCTGCATCAGATACGGATAAGATGTTCCTAAGTTTAGCAATATTTCGAAGATGGAAAAAGGCTGTTTTTGTGATATTTGAAATGTGATTTTCAAAAGACAAGTTACTGTCTAATATTACTCCCAGATCTTTTACTGCTGAGCTGGTAATAACAGTACATCCTTCTAAGCGCAAGCTGAATTGTGAAAGCTGTTGTGTGCTGGTTTTTGGGCCAATAAGTAATATCTCTGTCTTATCTGAATTTAATAAAAGAAAGTTATTGGTCATCCAATCTTTTATGTCCTGGACACACTCAGTTAATCTAGACAACTTAGGTATTTCGTCTGGTTTAGTTGAGATATATAATTGGGTATCATCAGCATAACAATGGAAACTAATCCCATGTCTTCTAATGATGTTACCCAAGGGAAGCATGTATATTGAGAACAACAGAGGTCCTAAAACTGACCCTTGTGGGACCCCATATTTCACTGGCATTTCACCAGACGGTTCTCCATTTAGATCTACAAAATGGTAGCGATCAGACAGGTAAGATCTAAACCATTTTAATGCCTGTCCCTGAATACCTATATAATTTTGTAAGCGATCTATGAGAATATTATGATCTATAGTGTCGAATGCAGCACTAAGATCAAGCAGGACTAGCAATGAGATGCAGCCTTGGTCTGAAGCTAAAAACAAGTCGTTTGTAATCTTAACTAGTGCAGTTTCTGTGCTATGATGGGGCCTGAAACCTGACTGAAATTCTTCAAGGATGTTGTTATCCTGCAAGAATGTGCAAATTTGAGCTGATACTACTTTTTCTAGTATTTTTGATATGAACGGGAGGTTTGAAATCGGTCTGTAATTTTTTATTTAATTCGCGTCCAAATTAGATTTTTTAAGAAGCGGCTTAATAACTGCTAACTTGAAAGGTTTAGGGACGTGACCTAGATGTAATGAAGAATTAATAATGTTTAGGAGTGGCTCTCCAACCGTAAGCATCACTTCTTTTAAAAATCTGGTTGGGATTGGGTCTAACAGGCACGTTGTTGATTTAGCCGAGGTGATGAGTTTATACAGCTCTTCCTGTCCTATACCTGTAAAGCAGTGAAAATCTAAATGTGAAGCTATAGGCTGAACTGGATTGTGAGATACTATTAGAGGTTGAACCTCCATTATTTTCTTCCTGATATTATTGATTTTTTCATTAAAGAAGTCCATAAAGTCTTCACTTCTAAACTGTGATGGGATACTCTCTGCGGGCATCTTAGGTTTTGTTAGGCGAGCCACTGTACTAAATAAGAACCTGGGATTGTTTTGGTTTCTTGCTATCAGTTGGCTAAGATGCTCGGTCCTAGCAGTTTTTAGAGCCTGTCTATAGCTGCACATACTGTCTTTATACGCAATTCGAAAAACTTCTAATTTAGTTTTCCTCCATTTTCACTCGAGGTTACGGGTTGCTCTCTTTAGGGCGCGAGTATGACTGTTGTACCACGGTGCAAATGTTTTATCTCTGACTTTTTTTAATCTGATGGGAGCAACAGTGTCTAATGTACTGGTAAAAATAGTGCCCATGCTGCTAGTCACTTCATCTAGATCATCTGCATTTAGGGGTCTAATAAGAAATTGGGACAGATCCGGCAGATTACTTGTGAATCTGTCTTTAGTAGTGGGATTCATATTTCTAACAGATTGATAACGTGGGGAGACACAGCTAATCTGTTCTACGGGTAGAGTATATGTCAGGAGGTGATGATCTGTGATATCATCACTTTGAGGTATGATCTCTATATTAGAGACATCTATACCATGGGATATAATTAAATCTAGCGTATGATTAAAGCGGTGAGTTGCTCCAATTATATTTTGCTTAACCCCAAAGGAATTTAGTAAATCCATAAATGTGAGTGCTAAAGCGTCGTTAGCATCATCTACATGCATGTTAAAGTCTCCTACCATCAACACTTTGTCAGAGTTAACCAATAGGTCTGATAGCAGATGTCCAAATTCTTTAAGAAAATCGCCATATGGCCCCGGGGGTCTGTACACGGTGGCCAGGGTAAAATATAGCAAGGGTTTATTACGTATTTCATTTAGTGCAACATTAATGATAAGCACTTCAAATGAATTAAACCTGGGCCTTATTTTCTGGGTAACAGTGAGTACATCATTGTAGATAGTGGCGACACCACCACCGCGACCAATTAGACGGGGCTCGTGCTTATAGAAATATCCTGACGGAGTAGACTCATTCAGACCAAAATATTCATCTGGTTTAAGCCAGGTTTCAGTGAGACAGAGTGCGTCAAGGCAATAATCTGAGATAATTTCATTAACAATAAGTGCTTTAGGCGCAAGGGATCTAATGTTGATTAGTCCAAACTTTAGAGGTGGATTTTGACTACTTATTTTGCCTTTTTCTGGTTTTATGGTTATCAGATTGTTTCGGGCAAATTTAACAAATTTATTCTTTTTTCTCAGTATTCGGGGGGAAAGGACACAGTTTCTATAGGACAAGCTATGTGTGTGCGTCTATCACTACGGTGAGTTGTGATGTGTCTAATATGTTTGGAATCTACAGTATGACTTACCGCCAGTCAGATGGTTCGTAGTGTCCTGGAGATGTTGTCAGAGAGGACCGCTGCTCCAGCTCTGCTAGGGTGTAGGCCATCGGTGTGATAGAGCCTAGGACGCTCCCAGAAAACATTCCAGTTATCAACAAAGCGTAATTTCTGTTGTTGACACCAAGATTGTAACCATTCATTAAAAGCAAATAATCTACTGAACTTCTCGATTCCTCGCTGAAATGTGGGAAGCGGTCCAGATACGATGATCCTTGTCGTGGGTGATGTGCTGCGGACCTTCTCGACCAGGCTCCTGAAGTCCTTCTTTAGGATCTCCGTCTGCCTCAGCCTGGTGTCGTTCGTGCCGGCATGAAGGACCACAGCTCCAATGTTCTTCCTCAGGGCAGCAGGCACCTGTGCAGCAACATCAAGAACACGTGCACCAGGTAAACAGCGTGTGTGCACCTTACCTTTAGCCGTGGTAGCACGCACGTGACGAACGATGGAGTCTCCGATGACCAGGACGTCGTGTGCCGTCTCGCGGAGAGGAGCGAAGCGGTTTTGGGTCGAGATGTCGAAGACGGGTGGTGGTGGTGGAGAGGTCCTCGCCCGGGGCTTGGCGTGCTTCTTCCGCCGCTGCTGTATCCAGGGTCCGTGGTATCCCGGCGCCGGGGTGTAGGAAAACTGGGCGGGCTGCGTCCTTGGTGTGTTGGACCTGGGCAGAGAAACACGCGGGGTTGAGGTTGTAGGAGAATTCTCACGCCGAGAATTTACCTGGGACAGGTGAGCGTCGGTCCGCGTCGATTCCAGCGTGGCTTTCCGCTGCTGTAGCCGGGCCAGCTTCACCTGTAGCTCGCGGATCAGCTTCTCCACGGCCTCCACCTCCAAATCCACCGAGTGCAGCTCCAATGTTTCCTCACCTGCACTCAGAGGCAGAATCACAACCGACATGGTGTCTAAACACGGAAAATAATCGGTGTGAGGAAGCGAAAACAAACTTTACAAACAAACAAACAAACGTGATAGCCGGGCTAGCGATGCTAATGCTAATTAGCGATGCTAATGCCGGCTAAAAGCGGTGTGCTGCAAAACAATTAAAACTTAACGATATAACACGCGTTTCGAGTAAATATATTATAAGATACTTATCCGTTTCATGTACACTCTTCGTAAGGGGACGAAAAAGTTTAAAAGTTGGTCAGTAAGGTGGAGCTCGGAAAAAAGCAGCGTCTCAGCGTCCTCGTACAAGGGTTGCCACTAATCTCGCCGACCAATGCACATTTGAGCTCTGAACCAGATTCATTGGCCTAGGTGAAGCATAAAAACGAGTGTATTCATAAGCGTTCCCATCACATTCTTTAAAAGATACATGATTCATTTAGAACACAAATGAAAGCTCAGAATGCCACCTTTACATCTTGGTATAACACAAGTTAGTCAGACATTCTGCACCTCCGAAATAGGCCTGAACGTCCGATGCACATTTGAAAGACGCATTAATTCACAATCTCCCAATCAAATTATTTAAAACATATACGAATCATTTAGAAAGCAAATGAAAGCTCATAATGCCACCTTTAAATCTTGGTGTAACACAAATTAGTCAGACATTCTGTTGCTCCGAAATAGGCCTGAACGTTCGATGCACGTTTGAGCTCTGAACCAGATTCATTGGCCTAAGAGCGGATGAGAAACGCACGTATTCATAAGCGCCCCAATCAAATTCTTTAAAAGATACATGATTCATTTAGAACACAAATGAAAGCTCAGAATGTCACCTTTACATCTTGGTATAACACAAGTTAGTCAGACATTCTGCACCTCCGAAATAGGCCTGAACGTCCGATGCACGTTTGAGCTCTGAACCAGATTCATTGGCCTAGGTGAAGCATAAAAACGGGTGTATTCATAAGCGCTGCAGTCAAATTCCTGGTCTCGAACGAGCGGGGGCCCCAGGGGCCCCAAACTGACATTTTGTTTTTATGTGATATCTGATAGGCCTGAGGGGTCCTGAGTGGCCCCTGAAATTCTCGAAAATATGGAAAATACTGTTTAAGATTTTCCCATTTCACACCATTTCAAACTGACCTGAGAAAGCTGACAACTAACATGATCACCTGGAGCAAGGCATCAGTGGTATAAACATCACTATTAACGAAAAACATACATTTTAATCCATTGCAAGGGGTTTTATGGAGATGTACCCAGATAAGGCACTAAAAGGTGATCCAACACAAAATCTAGTAAAGTTTTCTGTATATACAAACAGGTGACACATTAAAGCGCCCGGGGGGGCCCTTGACCAAAAAAGCTTCATAATGGAAATATAATACGTTTTCTGTGGTCTGTGGGAGATGCCGAGGTGAGTTCGAGTGGTTTCGGGCCCCTATGTGGCCCCAGAAAAAAGTTCGCTCAGGAAGGTGCTACAGCCTTGGGATTCAGGATCCTGGATGACACGGCCTCCGTGAGCTCCCTGGTTAAATTTGGAGTCACAACTCCATTATTTGGGAAAATCCAACAATTTTTTACACTGAAGGGTCTCGTATTGAGAAGCCGGTCCAATTAACATTGCTGTACTGAGATCCTGGTCTCGAATGAGCAAGGGGGCCCCCGGTGACTCAACGTTTTGATAAGTTCCCAGGGTTGAGCAGGCATATCTCCGCGGCCGTTGGGAATACAGGGGTGGGGGAGGGCTCATTGTATTCGTCTCGATGAGCCCTACAAGGCTGTACTAGGCATCCTTGGGGTGGGGCGCTTTGGCTGGCCGGTAGGAGGCGTGCAACTTCCCGGTGTTGGGGCTCCCGAAGATTTTCGGGCATATCTCTGCGGCCGTTGATGCTAGAGAGCTGGGCGAGGGCTCGTTGGATTGCGCCAGACGAGCCCTACGAGGAACGCTAGGGGTCCCTTGTGTGGGTCGCTCAGGGGCGGCGTGAGAGGCGGCCGACTCCCCGCGGTTAAGCCATAATATCTCCGCGGCCGTCTGGGCTAGAAAACTGGGGCCAGAGCATGCAATGCAGGGCATTACAGTCAATCCCCTTGTGAAATCTGAAGCCAATCTGACTGACGGTGACTGAGATACGGGTGTCCGAATTCGGGGGGCCTGGCCATGGCTCCATAATGAGAGCTCTGAATGTATCCTGACGCCTCTTCCGAGCCTCTTCGAACTGATGGAGCTCGATTCCGCATCTGACACAGATCACTGAGTAGCAATTACTTTGAAAATGGAGCTCTGAACCAGGCCTGAACGTCCAATGCACATTTGAGCTGTGAACCAGATTCATTGGCCTAAGAGCGGCCGAGAAACGCACGTATGCAGAAGCGCCCCAGTCAAATTCTTTAAAAGATACATGATTCATTTAGAACACAAGTGAAAGCTCAGAATGTCACCTTTACATCTTGGTATAACACAAGTTAGTCAGACATTCTGCACCTCCGAAATAGGCCTGAACGTCCGATGCACATTTGAGCTCTGAACCAGATTCATTGGCCTAGGTGAAGCATAAAAACGGGTGTATTCATAAGCGTCCCAATCAAATTCTTTAAAAGGTACATGATTCATTTAGAACACAAATGAAAGCTCAGAATGCCACCTTTACATCTTGGTATAATACATGTTAGTCAGACATTCTGGTCCTCCGAAATAGGCCTTAACGTCCGATGCACGTTTGAGCTCTGAACCAGATTCATTGGCCTAGGTGAAGCATAAAAACGGGTGTATTCATAAGCGTCCTAATCAAATTCTTTAAAAGGTACATGATTCATTTAGAACACAAATGAAAGCTCAGCATGTCACCTTTACATCTTGGTATAATACATGTTAGTCAGACATTCTGCACCTCCGAAATAGGCCTGAACGTCCGATGCACGTTTGAGCTCTGAACCAGATTCATTGGCCTAAGAGCGGATGAGAAACGCACGTATTCATAAGCGCCCCAGTCAAATTCTTTAAAAGATACATGATTCATTTAGAACACAAATGAAAGCTCAGAATGTCACCTTTACATCTTGGTATAACACAAGTTTGTCAGACATTCTGCACCTCCGAAATAGGCCTGAACGTCCGATGCACGTTTGAGCTCTGAACCAGATTCATTGGCCTAGGAGAAGCATAAAAACGCGTGTATTCATAAGCGTCCCAATCAATTCTTTAAAAGGTACATGATTCATTTAGAACACAAATGAAAGCTCAGCATGTCACCTTTACATCTGGGTATAATACATGTTAGTCAGACATTCTGCACCTCCGAAATAGGCCTGAACATCCGATGCACGTTTGAGCTCTGAACCAGATTCATTGGCCTAAGAGCGGATGAGAAACGCACGTATTCATAAGCGCCCCAGTCAAATTCTTTAAAAGATACATAATTCATTTAGAACACAAACGAAAGCTCAGAATGTCCCCATTACATCTTGGTATAACACAAGTTAGTCAGACATTCTGTCCCTACGAAATAGGCCTGAACGTCCGATGCACGTTTGAGCTCTGAACCAGATTCATTGGCCTTGGTGAAGCATGAAAACGGGTGTATTCCTAAGCGCTGCAGTCAAATTCCTGGTCTCGAACGAGCAGGGGCCCCAGGGGCCCCAAACTGACATTTTGTTTTTATGTGATATCTGATAGGCCTGAGGGGTCCTGAGTGGCCCCTGAAATTCTCGAAAATATGGAAAATAATGTTTAAGATTTTCCCATTTCACACCATTTCAAACTGACCTGAGAAAGCTGACAACTAACATTATCACCTGGAGCAAGGCATCAGTGGTATAAACATCACTATTAATGAAAAACATACATTTTAATCTATTGCAAGGGGTTTTATGGAGATGTACCCAGATAAGGCACTAAAAGGTGATCCAACACAAAATCTAGTAAAGTTTTCTGTACATACAAACAGGTGACACATTAAAGCGCCCGGGGGGGGCCCTTGACCAAAAAAGCTTCATAATGGAAATATAATACGTTTTCTGTGGTCTGTGGGAGATGCCGAGGTGAGTTCGAGTGGTTTCGGCCCCTACGTGGCCCCAGAAAAAAGTTCGCTCAGGAAGGTGCTACGGCCTTGGTATTCAGGATCCTGGATGACATGGCCTCCGTGAGCTCCCTGGTTAAATTTGGAGTCGCAACTCCATTCTTTGGGAAAATCCAACAATTTTTTATACTGAAGGGTCTCGTATTGAGAAGCCGGTCCAATTAACATTGCTGTACTGAGATCCTGGTCTCGAATGAGCAAGGGGGCCCCCGGTGACTCAACGTTTTGATAAGTTCCCAGGGTTGAGCAGACATATCTTTGGTATATTGTTGGTATTTCAAATAGCATGGAAAGAGAGCATCCTGAACTATAGGAAAGCTCTTAGTGTAGCTAGAGTATCTCTCCACTCTTATAGAAGAAAATAAAAATAATCCTAGATTTTTATTTAATACCGTAGCCAAATTAACCAGAAATAAGACCACTACAGAAATCTCCACAACAACATCATGCAATAGTGAGGACTTCATGAACTTTTTTAATAATAAAATTGTAAATATCAGGCATAAAATTGAGGCTTTGAAACCAAACAATGTAATTGATACTGATGTTAACCTAGCCATGTCAGATTCAAACCTAGAATACTTTACTCCTCTTGAAGAGAATGAACTAATTTCACTCATCTCTTCTGCAAATTCATCAACCTGTATATTAGATCCTATACCGACACATTTTCTTAAACAGATAGTACCAGTAATAACAGAACCGATGTTGAGAATAATTAATTCCTCACTCAGCATTGGTTATGTTCCAAAATCTTTTAAAGTAGCAGTTATTAAACCAATAATTAAGAAACCTGACCTCGACCCCTGTCAGCTGTCCAATTACAGGCCAATATCAAACCTCCCCTTTATCTCTAAGATTCTGGAAAAGATAGTAGCGGAGCAGCTATGCTCATATCTACATAGAAATGGCATACATGAACTGTATCAGTCAGGATTTAGGCCTCATCACAGCACAGAAACAGCACTCGTTAAAGTAGTAAATGACCTCCTATTGGCCTCTGATCAGGGTTGTGTAACTATGCTTGTATTACTCGACCTCAGTGCAGCTTTTGACACTATTGATCATGCTATTCTTCTTCACAGATTAGAAAATTTAGTAGGAATTAAGGGTACAACCCTCTCCTGGCTCAGATCCTATTTGACCGATCGTTATCAGTATGTAGACTTAAATGGTGATTATTCTGCATGTTCTCTAGTGGAGTTTGGCGTTCCGCAGGGTTCAGTTTTAGGCCCACTGCTTTTTTCCCTTTACATGCTTCCTCTGGGCAACATAATCCGTAAGCATGGTATTAGTTTTCATTGTTATGCTGACGACACACAGCTATACGTCTCAACAAAACCTGATGAGAAAAACCATCTTACTAAAGTTGAGCAATGTGTTCAGGACATAAGAAATTGGATGCTAATTAACTTCCTTCTGCTTAATCCGGATAAGACAGAAGTTCTAGTCATAGGACCGCATACAGCTAGAAGTAAAATCTTAGATCACACCGTAACTTTAGATGGCCTTTCTGTTCCGTCAAATGCAACAGTAAAAGACCTCGGCGTGATTATAGATTCCAGCCTTTCATTTGAAGCTCATGTAGATAATATCACCAGGATAGCATTCTTTCACCTTAGAAATATCGCCAAAATAAGAAATATATTGTCGCTAAATGATGCAGAAAAACTAGTTCATGCTTTTATCACTTCTAGGTTGGACTATTGTAATGCCTTACTGTCTGGTTGTTCAGTTAGGTGCATAAACAAGCTTCAGCTAGTCCAGAATGCAGCAGCGAGAGTCCTCACTAGAACCAGAAGATATGAGCACATCACCCCTATCCTATCTTCACTGCATTGGCTCCCTGTGAAATTTCGCATTGATTTTAAAATACTACTCTTGACATATAAGGCATTAAATGGTCTCGCGCCGCAGTATCTGAGCGAACTGCTAGTGTCTTACGATCCGCCACGCCTACTTCGGTCAAAGGATGCAGGCTGCTTATCAGTACCGCGTATTATGAAAACTACAGCTGACTTCCGGTTAGCAGCCACATGGAGTAGGACGTGTTAGTTAGGTGCTCCGACAGTTTCGAATTTCTTCACTCCCTTATTCGTCTTTAAATGTTAAATTAAAATCTTAGTTGACAATAACTTTGTACTCTACCCCACGGTTATATATTTTTTCATCTGCGATGGCTACCAGGAGTGTTAAAGCCGTGAAAAAGGACGACACTGCGACCCCTCTAACAGTCGAGGCTATCTCTGCGCTGTTAGAGCAACACCGTGATGCGTTAGCGGCGGAGTTTAAATCCTCGTTTAGTTTACTAGAGGGAAAGCTGGATCAGATTCAGGCCCAAGTAGAGGACCATGGACAACGCTTACCGTCATTAGAACTCGCTACAGACGACCTGAGTCAGCGTGTGACGGAGCTGGAGACCATCTGCTCCGGACTTCGGGAAAGTAACTCAAAGTTAACGGCCAAAGTTGTAGACTTAGAAGGCCGGAGCAGGAGACAAAACCTGCGTGTCCTGGGTCTCCCGGAAGGTACTGAAGGTGGACTCCCTACCGAGTTCTTCTCCAAGTTTCTGTGCGAGGTGTTTGGGACTGAAACGCTCCCTTCCCCGCCGGAGATTGACCGAGCCCACCGAATACCTGCATCCAAACCCGCTTCAGGACAGAGACCTCGGCCCGTCATTCTCCGCGTGCACCGGTACCAGGTGAAAGACCTTCTGATTCGGGAAGCTCGGCGGAGAGGGAAGCTGGAATACCGCGGTCAGCAGCTTCGCATAGTGGAAGACTACACTCCCGAAGTTTTAAACCAGCGAGCCGAGTATAGAGGAGTGATGAGCGAGTTATACAGCCGTGGTCTCCGGCCTTCTCTCCTGTATCCAGCGCGGCTCCGGATCACTCTGTCTACCGGACAGAAGAAGTGGCTCCGCTCGGTAGAAGAGGCGCAGAAACACATAGACAGTCTGCCGAAAACTGCGTAGTGCACTATATTATTATTATTATTTTAATACGTGATACTACGGTTCTCAGGAAAGTACCATTTTTAACTAAAAGTCTGGCCATGTTTACGTCTTTCCCGGTAAGAGTGTTGTGTTAAACTTGTGAAGGGGTTATTATTATTATTTTTATATTACTATTTTTTCTATTTTTAATCACGTGTGATTTACATGTTTGTATATTTAGAGTTACAATGTGACGTGGGGGGAGGGGTGGTGGTGGTGGTGTGTTTTTCTCTCATTGAGAGATTTCAGTATTGGAGTGTGGAAATGTTTTATTTATATATTTAATTATTAGTTTCTGTAAGTTGTGTCGGAGCAGAAGATGGGGTGGTTAGCGGCAGGAGGATTTGTTGGGTGGAAGATGGAGGAATGGAAGAGCTTGCTGCTGTGTTTGTTAGCAGCTATCTTTGTTTGTTGGGGGGCAGTGGGGTGTGTGGGGGAGGGGTGTGTGGAGCAGGGGTGTGGGGGGGAGGGGTGGGGGATCTCCAAAGCCAGTATTGTGTTAGTTCTTTGTACACTGTGTATTTTTAACACGTTGTTCTGTGTTTTACACTTTAAGGCTGACGTTAGGCATCTTATTCATGTTTATCTACCTGCATTTTCTCTCAGGGAGAATGAATAGTTCTTTAAACTTTGTGAGCTGGAATGTTAAGGGTTTAAATCATCCGGTCAAGAGAAGGAAGGTGCTCTCACACCTTAAACAACTTAACATTGCAATCGCATTTTTACAAGAAACTCACATTCGCAGTTCTGATAATTCTCGCCTTATGTCACGTTGGGGTGGGCAGCACTACCACTCAACCTTTCAGGCCAAAGCTAGGGGTGTCTCAATTCTCATTAACCCAAACATCTCTTTTGAGCATCATAATGTTATTACGGATATACAAGGTCGTTATATCATTGTTTCAGGGAAGTTATTTAATACTAATGTAGTGTTGGCTAATTTATATGCCCCTAATTATGACGATGTCTCCTTCTTTGAACATTTTTTCTCTCTTCTACCTGATCTGAGCTCATACTCTCTCATATTAGGGGGAGACTTTAACTGCTGTTTAGATCCATCACTTGACAGGTCATCTCCCAATCCTATTCCTCTGAGTAAATCCGCTACGCTACTTCAGTCCTATTTCTGCAGCTTTGGTATCTCTGACATATGGCGCTTCCTTAATCCAAAAAAGAGAGAATACTCCTTTTTCTCACATGTTCACCATACTTTCTCCAGAATTGATTATTTCTTTATAGATGATCAACTGATCCCAATGGTTACTTCTTGTGCTTATCAGAGCATTGTGATATCAGATCACGCTCCAGTGGTTATGTCTATAAAACTCCCCGATCTCCCTCAGGTTACTAAACATTGGCGCTTTAATTCATCGTTACTGATGGAGGACGATTTTGAAAAATTTATGGAAGACCAGATAGTTTTTTTCCTCACCACAAATGAAACACCTGAAGTGTCACGTTTAGTTATTTGGGATGCTCTGAAAGCCTACCTCAGGGGACAGATAATTTCATACACTGCAAATATGAAAAGGAAGGCATATAAAGAACGAAAAGATTTGACCAACCAAATTAAAGAAATTGACCAGCAGTATGCTCTATTTAAAAACCCCGATCTCTATAAAAAACGCGTAGAAGTGCAAACTAAGTTTGAACTTATTTCAACGCATGTAATTGAACGGCAATTATTAAAGAGTAGGAGCCAATTTTACATTCATGGTGACAAATCTGGGAAACTTTTAGCTAATCAGTTAAAAGGATTTAGAGCACAACAACAAATTACGAAAATTCGGATGGAGGATGGTACCATCACTACCGACCATTCTAAAATTAATGATGCATTCAGGAATTTTTATTCTCGATTATATACTTCTGAGTTCCCAAAGGACCATAGTTCAGTTGAAAATTTCTTGACTCAACTAAATATCCCAACACTGTCCCCTGATTCTAGATTAAGATTAGAAGAGCCCATATCACAAGAGGAAATCAGTTCCGCTATCTCATCATTGCAATCTGGTAAGTCCCCGGGTCCTGACGGGTTCCCTGCAGAGTTTTTTAAATCATTCTCCTCATACCTTGCACCACAACTAGCTTTGGTTCTATCTGAATCTTTCAAGCAAGGTAAGATGCCTGCGTCATTTAATGAGGCTCGCATCACCCTCATAGCAAAGAAGGATAAGGACCCAACAGAGTGCTCCTCATATAGACCAATCTCTCTTCTTAATGTGGATGTTAAAATCCTTGCTAAAGTCTTGGCTCGTAGATTAGAGAATGTTCTTCCCTCAATTATATCTGAGGACCAGACCGGTTTTGTTAAAAATCGTTATTCTTACTTTAACATTCGACGCCTTATGGATATCTTGTACACACCGTCAGAGGAGACCCCTGAGTGTGTCCTTTCTTTGGATGCTGAAAAGGCTTTTGATCGTGTGGAATGGGAGTATTTATTCAGGGCTTTAGAAAAATTCAATTTTGGTCCAAGTTTTATCACTTGGGTTAAATTATTATATTCAAGCCCTACTGCCTCAGTTCTGACAAATGCTCAACAGTCTCAACCATTCAGTCTTCAGCGGGGAACTCGTCAGGGGTGTCCCCTCAGCCCATTGCTCTTTAACCTCGCCATTGAGCCACTAGCAATTGCATTCCGAAGCTGTAGAAATATATCTGGGATTTGGAGGCAGGGAGAAGAACATAAAGTTTCCCTTTATGCAGATGATCTTCTACTTTTTTTATCGAATCCAGTCTCCTCTCTGCCACATGTGCTGTCATTGCTCAGGGAATTTAGCTATTTTTCAGGATATAAATTAAATTTGCACAAAAGTGAACTTTTTCTGCTAGATAATACAGCAGTAATAACTGGTATGCACAATTTTCCATTCAACATAGTGAAAAATCAGTTTACCTATCTTGGTATTACAATCACAAGGAAACATAAACACCTCTTTAAAGAAAATTTTATTAGGTTGTTGAACCAAACAAGAAAGGACTTGGGACGATGGTCACCACTGTCCATGTCCCTGGTGGGCCGCATTAATGCCATTAAAATGAGTATTCTCCCTAAATTTCTATATCTCTTTCAGTCTGTACCTGTTTTTACTCCCAAATCTTACTTTGGCGCGTTAGACTCAATTATATCTTCTTACCTTTGGAAAGGTAAACATCCACGATTGAATAAGTCCCTACTTCAAAGATCTAAAAGAGACGGTGGCATGGCTCTACCTAATTTTCGTTTCTACTACTGGGCAGCAAACATTCGTTCTGTCATTTTTTGGTCATATTTTCATAACCAACCTAATCGGCCTGCCTGGGTGGAAATGGAGATAAAGTCTATCAAAAATCTCTCTGTCTCTGCACTCCTTGGATCTGCTCTCCCCATCCCCTCAATTAAATTAATCAATAACTCAGTAGTGGTGCATACCTTGAGAGTATGGGCTCAGTTCAGAAAGCACAGCGGTCTTCTGGGCTTTTCTCTGTCCAGTCCTATCGTCTCTAACCATCTCTTCCAGCCTTCTTTACATGACTCAGTGTTTCAGGAATGGTACAATAAGGGCATCAAGCTTTGCAAGGACCTGTTCGTTGACCATAAGTTTGCATCATTTGAACAGCTTTCCGAGAGGTTTAACTTACCCAATTCTCATTTTTTCAGATATCTGCAAGTAAGACACTTCATTCGCTCTGTAATACCAAATTTCCCTGAGGCTCCTGCTGCAAATATTCTAGACAATCTCCTCTGTTTGTCTCCGCTGCGTAAAGGCCTAATATCCACTATTTATGGTGGATTGATGGCTTCGAGTCATACCCCTCTGTGTAAAATTAAAACTGCTTGGGAGAAGGATTTAAATTTGTCACTATCAGATGATACTTGGAATTCAGTTCTTAAACTTATCAACTCAACCTCCTTATGTGCCCGCCACTCTTTATTACAGTTTAAGGTTGTACACAGGGCTCATTTCTCCAAACTTAAACTCTCCCGTTTCTACCCAGACATTGATCCTTGCTGTAATAAATGTAAAAGTGGAGAGGCGTCTCTTATTCATATGTACTGGACATGCCCGAATTTGGAAAAATTCTGGAGGGATGTTTTTAAGACCCTGTCCTTCATATTGAATTGCAATCTTGAACCAGACCCTCTGATTGCTCTTTTTGGTGTCACTGGAGAAGAGGGTAAGAGTCTAAGTCCAGCCAAAAAGAGATTGTTATCTTTTGCGACACTCCTGGCCAGGCGTTCTCTTTTATTCAAGTGGAAGGATGCCACGTCACCCACTCACGCCCAGTGGCTCAGAGATATCATGTCCTGTCTGTCCCTGGAGAAGATTCACTACTCAATTCATTACTCAGACTTTAAATTTCAACAGGTGTGGGGGCCCTTCCTTCACTTTTTTCATATACATTTATAGTTTGATTCCTGTCTTATTTAATTACTTGTTTGTTTGTTTTCTTTCCCCTTTTTATTCCTCTTTATTTATTTATTTTTTGCACGTAGAACCAAAAAACTTCCAGCTCCATATTCTTTATTCTTTTTTCTTTTTTGGTTTCTCTCAATGCCTGGCGTTTAGCCTTTCATATCCTTGTAAAACTGGCTTGGAGTCGGGGAGGGACGGGGTGGGTGTTATAGGGTTTATAAGGGGATTATAAAACCTGTATTAAAATATTACATGTTTACCCTGTTTTATCCCTGTTAAAATCAATAAAAATATTGTTGAAGAAAACTACAGCTGGGGGCAGAGCTTTTTCTTACAAAGCCCCAAAATTATGGAATAGTCTTCCAAATAGTGTTCGGGACTCAGACACAGTCTCAGTGTTTAAGTCTAGGCTAAAAACCTATTTATTTAACCAAGCATTTTATAAATAGATTTGCCATAAGGTAAAGGAGCAGATCTGGGGGACTCATGGACGTAGAGTATTATGGTGAACTGGTATGTTTAGATGCTGTCTTCCTCAGTCTCATTTGATCACTCAGGTTTGTTGACGGTGAGGTGATTGTTTGCTTTACATCTCAGGGAGCCCTCATGTTTGTGTTTCCTTCTGGCTCTCCCTTTTAGTCATGCTGTCATAGTTAGTCCTGCCGGAGTCCCTGCTTGCACTCTACAGTAAATATACATTCACATTAGACATTGTGACTGTGACCATACCTAATTGCAATCTCTCCTCCTCTTCTCTTCCGCCCCCTCTTTCTCTTTCCTCTCTCCCCCTGTCTCCCCCTTTCACTCTTTCTCTCTCTCTCTGTCGAGCTACACATGTGGTTCCTGAGCTGCCAGTGATCCAGACTCCCTCTTCCCTCCGGACCTGTCTGATCCATCCTGGTGCCCGGTTTCTGGTTGGAGGTCTCATCGCATGGATGCCCCGTGTGTCTCTTTAGGATGCGTCTGGTGTCTGGGGATGATTCTCTATACTTAGAAGATGGTTCTGGCCTCGACTGGTGTGGTCAGCTGTTTCTCTGAGGACTTGACAATTCGATAGTTCAGGACTGGAACTTTCTACAAGTCTATCTGAGTCTCGAATAACTACTGGACTCCATTTTAACATCAAGTATTATAACATCAATTAACATCAAATATTATAGCTGAACCTAACACTTAACACTGTATAAATGCAGATCATTTCCTACTATCTGTTTCACCCAGATGAGGATGGGTTCCCTGTCGAGTCTGGTTCCTCTCAAGGTTTCTTCCTATTACCGTCTCAGGGAGTTTTTCCTTGCCACTGTCGCCCTCGGGCTTGCTCGCCAGGGAATATCTGAACATTTTGATTCATACACATTCACATTCCATACAAACTTAAATAATTCTTTTGATTGTGTAAAGCTGTTTTGAGACAATGTCAATTGTTAAAAGCGCTATACAAATAAAACTGAATATCTCCGCGGCTGTTGGGATTACAGGGGTGGAGGAGGGCTCATTGGATTCGTCTCGATGAGCCCTACAAGGCTGTACTAGGGATCCTTGGGGTGGGGCGCTTTGGCTGGCCGGTAGGTGGCGTGCAACTTCCCGGTGTTGGGGCTCCCGAAGATTTTCGGGCATATCTCCGCGGCCGTTGATGCTAGAGAGCTGGGCGAGGGCTCGTTGGATTGCGCCAGACGAGCCCTACGAGGCACGCCATGGTTCCCGTGTGTGGGTAGCTCAGGGGCGGCGTGAGAGGCGGCCGACTCCCCGCGGTTAAGCCGTAATATCTCCGCGGCCGTCTGGGCTAGAAAACTGGGGCCAGAGCATGCACTGCAGGGCATTCCAGTCAATCCCCTTGTGAAATCTGAGGCCGATCTGACTGACGGTGACTGAGATACGGGTGTCCGAATTCGGGGGGCCTGGCCATGGCTCCATAATGAGAGCTCTGAATGTATCCTGACGCCTCTTCCGAGCCTCTTCGAACTGATGGAGCTCGATTCCGCATCTGACACAGATCACTGAGTAGCAATTACTTTGAAAATGGAGCTCTGAACCAGGCCTGAACGTCCAATGCACATTTGAGCTCTGAACCAGATTCATTGGCCTAAGAGCGGCCGAGAAACGCACGTATGCATAAGCGCCCCAGTCAAATTCTTTAAAAGATACATGATTCATTTAGAACACAAGTGAAAGCTCAGAATGTCACCATTACATCTTGCTATAACACGAGTTAATCAGACATTCTGCACCTCCGAAATAGGCCTGAACGTCCGATGCACGTTTGAGCTCTGAACCAGATTCATTGGCCTAGGTGGAGCATAAAAACGGGTGTATTCATAAGCGCCCCAGTCAAGTTCTTTAAAAGATACATGATTCATTCAGAACCCAAATGAAAGCTCAGAATGTCACCTTTACATCTTGGTATAACACAAGTTAGTCAGACATTTTGTACCTCCGAAATAGGCCTGAACGTCCGATGCACATTTGAGCTCTGAACCAGATTCATTGGCCTAGCTGAAGCATAAAAACGGGTCTATTCATAAGCGTCCCAATCAAATTCTTTAAAAGGTACATGATTCATTTAGAACACAAATGAAAGCTCAGCATTTCACCTTTACATCTTAGTATAATACATGTTAGTCAGACATTCTGCACCTCCGAAATAGGCCTGAACGTCCGATGCACGTTTGAGCTCTGAACCAGATTCATTGGCCTAGGTGAAGCATAAAAACGGGTGTATTCATAAGCGTCGCAATCAAATTCTTTAAAAGATATCTGAATCATTTAGAACATAAATGAAAGCTCATAATGCCACCTTTACATATTGGTATAACACAAGTTAGTCAGACATTCTGTTCCTCTGAAATAGGCCTGAACGTCCAGTGCACGTTTGAGCTCTGAACCAGATTCATTGGCCTAAGAGCAGCCAAAAAAAAAAAAGAAATTCATAAGCGTCCCAATCAAATTCTTTAAAGAATATATGAATCATTTAGAGCACTAATGAAAGCTTAGAAGGTCACATTTACATCATGGTATAACACAAGTTAATCAGACATTCTGTTCCTCTGAAATAGGCCTGAGTACACAATGCACATTTAACCTCAGATCCATGGGCCTAGGAGCAACTGAAAAACATCAATTCAAAAGGCTGCCAATCAAATCCTTTAAAATATATATTAACCATGGATGAACCACTAGAGCTCAAATTAACACTTAGAATCTACTTAGACACACAAGTCATGCCTTGCTAACTTCTTATTGACTGGCTTTTATAGTTAAGGGACTTAAGTCTAGAAGTTGGGTGTTTGAACTATCATATACTGAGAAGTTGTTCTCAACGAACTGCTGAAACTTGGAGTCATATTTAGGGCCTTTGCTGTTGTGTAAGAAAGACAAAACCAAGGATCCTAGTCCTCGGCTACGCAGCAAACGTCATTGCGTTTCGAAATTTGTCGTCGGCTGGCTCGACCTCAATTACTTATATTGGGTTACCTCACATTAACAGCACCTTGGATTAGAGTCTTCATGAAGCCAATACAGATCATGGGTGGCAGATATATCTCAACAGTAACTGTTCTAAGGAGATTATTGCATATTTTGGACACCTGCGGCATAGCTTTACAATGTAGAAATAATCAGGAATGACCATGGAGGTAGGAAGTGATCCCAAACTTGAGTGTAGTGCATACTTTTCTACCACACATCAGTAATAACAAAAACTCAGTTGTGTCAATATGAACTTTTATTCAACAAAAGACCTTATAGGCCTAATAAAACAAAACACAAAACTTTTTGAGCCTGCCAAATCACCCATCTTTTTTTCCTTCAATATTAACTTTTTTCCCAACAAAAAAACCTTAAAGTCCTCATAAAACAAAGCACAAAACATTTGCCACAGTCCTGCCAAATTACCATTTATGTCCCCCCTCCCTTCTGTTCTTTTACAAACCTCCTACAAGTCCTTCCTTATCCTCGGTTCCCTTTTTCTCCAAAACCTCCTCTTGTATGTCTTCTTCTCCTCCTCGTCCTGCTTCACCCTGGGCTTCTCCTCCTCGTCCTTCATCTTTACTCCCCTCCTTCATCTCTGCTCCTGTTCTTTCTCCTGCTTCACCGTGGGCTTCTCCTCCTCGTCCTTCATCTTTACTCCCCTCCTTCATCTCTGCTCCTGTTCTTTCTCCTGCTTCTCCCAGGGCTCCTTCATTTTGAGAAGATAATGATTGAAATTGATCATGTGTATCCAAAGTGTTTACACTTGACAAAAACCTGAGGTATTTTGCTGTTAAAAAAAAAGAAATTTAACTTTATTTGTAAAGTTTAATGCTGTAATTTGCAATTACCAGATGTTTGGGAGCTGGCTTCAAAGAGACTTGACTGATGGAATATCAGCCTCTTCGCCCTACTGGTTTTTGATGAGTGACCTTCCAGGACACTTGCTGTTCCTGGGCTTACGAAGGTCTCCTGCATCTGAGTGAAAAAAATATAAAATAAATCCAAAGAAGAGCTCAAAATATAGTTCTTGTTGCTAATAAACTTCTAACTGGAGTAAACTAGGGTGCTCTTACACCAATAGGGACACGAACTGGGAACCTTTGATTCTGTGGCGAAAGATGAAAGAACTGTTTAAGCATTCTACATTTCACACATTGATTCATAGTTCAAAGATGTGAAAATAACACTGTTTATCTCCAACAATGGCAAAGATCCAAATTCTAAACAATATACATGTTTCAGTTTTAATTATTACTGCTTTTTTTTAATACACACATCTCACTCACATACCTTGGGAGTTTTTAGCATCACCGGATTCATCGGTACAATTGCTGTATGCAGTTTGAAATGTGGAGCTCGTCTAGTCTTCTTACCCTGTCAAAATACCGCCCAGTTTTGTGTTTATAGTCAGGGTTAAATCAAACTGACAAATATGGACTGTACCTCTAAATTTACCAGCTCTTACCAACATTACAAATGACCAACTTCAACTGAAACTCACCTCTCTTTGCAGGACCATTTGGCTCCCTTGCTTCTCCTCCTCTTCTGAGTCATTTTCTGAATCAGCTGGTGTATCTTCACTTGAGCTCAGGATAACATTCTAAAAAAAAAGTTGAAATGCATTTTGTTAATTTTGGATAAAAAGATTTATTTACATTTTTTATAGCACTTATAAATATGTAAAAATATGTCAGGAGCAAAGATCGTGGACTGCGGAGATGGGTCCAGGAGCAGGTCATGAGCCCCTTAAGATCTCCTGTTACGCCGCAGTTGTGAGAGCGGAGGCGTGGGAGCCGAGCAGTGAGATCCGTAGGGTTGCAGTAATCGGGAGACGAGAAAACGGGAAATGAGAAAACAAAGCGAGGTCAATAATGTGAAAAACATGAAACAAAACGCGAGAATATTGAGGTGAAGAAACGCACAATAATCTGGTGAAGAAAGAGCATGCAGCACTTCCTTTTAACCAGAGGAAAATCAGCGCCGGATGAGAAACTGGTGTGCAGATGGGGCGGTCCGTGGCGTGGGAAATGACGTGACAGCGTGGAAAAACAAGCCCGCATGGTGAAGAGCATGACAGCGTGGGAACGGAAATGTCAAAAGGCAGAGGCGGTCTTTGATAGGCTCCAGGACCCCCGCAACCCAGTATACAGGATAAAGCTGTATAGACGATGAGCGAGTGATGTGTTAAGGCGCTGAAAGAGCTCACCATTCTTCTACGCTTTTTCTTAACATTTTTTGTGCCCCTCTGCCTCACTGGCTCCTCCTCCACTTCTGAATCGTCCTCCGAATTTTCCTCTGGTTTCCAGTCATCTGACCCATTGTCTTCAGAGGAGCTCACTACCTGTTTAGACAGATTTATCTAATTTTAGTTTGAGAGATTCTGGAACGTGTGGAAGCATTGAAGCTTGTTTTTTTTGGAGACAGCTTTCATATTGAACAGTCCCCCACTAATCATCTTTCCCATGCTCTTTGGAAGAGATCATTAGTTTTTAAACAAATTAAAGGAGGACTAAAAGGGCTGAAAATGATCAACTTACCTGCGTTTGCTGTTTTGGCCGCACAATTTCTTTCTTCTTGCGCAGCTTGCTCACTTTTCGTGGCACCTGTTCCATCTCTTCTGAATCCGTTAGAGACTCACCTGCACCATCTTTAGTGGACAAGCTTACCTTCTGTTTACAAAAAAAAAAAAAAAAAAAATACTTGTTCATTTGGATTTAATGACCTTTTGTTAAAAGCGCTAAAAGCGCCTCGGACCAAGGTCATTGTCTTAAAGCAGCTTCACAAAATGAGAAGAACTTCATGTGATGCGGAAAAACCTTTTTTTTTGTTGTAGGCTCCTCCGGTGCTGAAGTCTCCAGGTCCTCCTCTTCCTCACCTTCTTCCTCTGAAGTGGCGACTTCCTCCACATTGTGGCGAGATGATTCTTCTTTGCCCTCCTTGCTCCTTTTCCTCTTTTTTGCTGCATAGGTTGAAACTGCCAAATTAGACAGATATCTGCTCCGTAGAACTTCTTCTGCTGGTTCATCAGCTGTGCAAAACATTAGGGAAAATTAATATCATCCAATAGCCACTACGACATAATAGGTCTGCTATTAATTTAATGAAACTAACCTTGGTAAAACCTTTTGGCAGTATGTTCATCATGACACATAAAAGCTGCCACTTTCCTGTATGTTTTCGATCCCAGTTGCCGCTTAGCCTGGTAGAATATGGAAATCAGAATTACATGCACCTTTCACCATTCCAGACTATTAAAAAAAAAGACAAATCAGAAATTCCCTCACATAAGTAGCAACTGAAGAACGCAGCATGTTGAATGTGGGTGCAACTCCCAAATCAATAAATTCCCAGGCCTCTTTGAAATATTCAGTAAGTTTAAAAAGGACACCTCCAGAGGAACTATGAAAAAAAGTAGGTGCCTCCGAGCCTCCATCAACATGTCTCCGAATGTTGTTGTAGCGTACAAACCAGGCATATTCGTCCACTTTGAGGGGTATAGCTGCTTGCCCAAAGTACCTTTGTGTCTTGTGCTGTTCAACCTATTGAATCAAGAGCCATGATTTAACTTTTTTACAAACCAAATGAACGTGTATATATATATTTTTAGCACGCCCATACTTGCTTACACGAATGATACGGGCACCGTCCTTAGCTCTTTGTGCTGTCCGAACCTCTTCCGTAGTCATGTTGATTACGACACCCTTTCGGTGGCCAGTTATTGCAATAATGTACCCGGCCAGGAATCCAAAAAACAACTTTAATGCAGACACTTTTTCTGGTTGTTTCTCAAGTTTCTCTGTAAAAGCCAAAGCCAACACATAAGCTGTAGTGATGGTCTTTAAGGAACAGAAGAGCCACAAAGACCCGCCATATTCTATGCAAAATGGTCAACAACCAAGTCGTCCAACCCAGTTTGTATATGCAAGTCCCTATAATGTAAAAATCTGCATCCTTTATATTTACCTGCTTGGATATTTATGGATAGATACACACACCACTTTCATAAGATATTTGTTCCAATTACATAAAGAACAATGAGCAGAGCTCCCTACCAAGTGCTGCAGCAATATGTTCAGGAGCCGTCTCAATGAACAAATTGTGTTTCCTGGCATCAACAAGTCTATCTGAAATTATAAATACAATTCACTATACATGCATTTTTCTGTTAATGATGTGGTGTTAAGCAATAGAGGTAGAGTAACTTACCGGACTTTGATCGGCGCACTTTCAGCTGGTGTCCAACTACTTCCCGCCCAATGTCTCGTAGACGAGCCCTCAATTCCACCATGAGAGCGTTGATCGCTTTTTTCCCTAGTCTGACAGATGGTGGCGACATGTTTAAAATGTATTTCAGGAAAGCCACTACATCAAGCAAATACAACTTCTGGGTTGTTGGCTTTAACTGCCTTTCCTGAAGGTGTGCAACGAACCTGTGAAGTCAAGAACACAAATTAAGCCAGGTCTCCTACTCCGTTTGACATGGACATCTTCACAATTTAGTGGTTACTTGCAGACGCTACAATTTAGTACTTACGCGCGGACTCTACCATGGTTTGAAAGAAAAAGAAGATCAACGTTTGGAATTGCCTGGTCTGCCATGAATTCCAAAAAGTGGATGATATGGGTGGCTCGCTGTTTGGCATTTTCTCTTGTTTTTCTGCTTGGGTTTACACCTTCCACATGGCCCCTAAACTCTTCGACCAGTCTTACTAAAAATACACGAACATAAACCAAAGTAAATATAATTGACATCATTTGTCCGAGTTTTACAATCTGCAAAATGGTGCAATGTCACCCATCCTTCAGGTTTGGTAGTAATTATATTTAAAAAGTGTTATATTTACCATACTTGGGGGCTTTACTGGGTGAAAAGGGTTTTCTTCGTTTAAACCTAACTGCCTGAAATAATAAAATGTATATGTAAAGCAGATCTGTTAATTATGAAAAAAAAAATTTAAGTCTTGTATGTATCAGAGAAATAATACTCACATTTGAGCGACTGCTGGAACAATGTAGCACCTTTAGCTCATCGTTCCTTTCAATTTCAACTTTTAGCAGCTGTTTCACCACTTTCAGTTCTGCAAACAAAATCTGGCAGTTCCTGCAGCCAGGTGAAGGTGCCCTTAGCAGAGGATGTTTTCTTGTAAGTTTACAAGGTGTTGTCATCATACCTGAGGTGCCAGGCTCATTGGGAGATTCACTGGGAGACTGAGAAGGAGGAGGCCTTTTTGGCGTGGAATGTGTGCTGGGAGTCTCGATTTCAGAGTGAGAATGAGAAGGCTGGAGAAGGCTGGCATGCTCACTCTGGGCCTGATTAGAAGATGAAGCATGGCACACATGTGGCGTGGCTTGCTCACTGCAAGTTCTTCTGGCAGGAGAGGCAGCTTGGTTACCTGCTTCTAACTCCCTCCTGATGCCCTCTTCAACGGCTACATCATCCACCTCATCAAGGTGTGAGACCATTGGTGGTGTGGGCTTTGAAGCTCTCAGGAGTGCCAGTTCCCTTGTAATGTATCTATCTTTGGCTCTCTGGATGTAGAGCGTAATGATAGATTTCTGAAGATACAGATGTAATGTTTCAAGTTAATTATATGAGCACATTTTAAGGTTTGCCTACAAAGTGAATATAAATTAATAAATACAGCATTTCTGTTCCTACGTTGACTACACAAGACCAAAGTAAGGACCAGAGAGATGGGGGTGGGGGGGTTAACACTGTATTCAATAAAGCTGTGCACCACAGTATCATTTGATAGAAACTCAAAGTTGACCAAGTCCTCAGACTTTTTTTTACAAAAAGTGTCCCTTATTTGATCCATACTAAGACTGGATTATTAACTAAGTACCATCAGCCAAACACTTGGGAAGGGTTTTTTTTGTGTGTGAGGGGAGATTGGTCCAAGTATTGAAGAACTTCAAAAACATACCTCAAGATTGTGTATTTTTTGAAGGTGCTTGTCTAGTCTGTCCATGTGTTTAGCCTTACAGGTGTGCACTGGACAATCCAACTTGGCTTTAAAGCTGTATAATTAAAATAATTATCGTTTCAATTAGTTTTAAAACCGACATCTAAGCAAATGTAAAAGTTAAGCCAAGAAAATAGAAAACAGGATACTTACTGTCGGTGAGCAAGTTTGGACAAAAGAGCCAATTCTGTTGGATTAGTCACATTTTCTGTTGACCTTAAGTGCTGGATTACATTGACATAGACTAAGCCACAAATAGGACACTTATGTCCACCTGTTATGTCTATGCGCCTTGAAGACTTGGAGACAGTGGCAGTCTGTTGCCCTGCTTCTGATGATGTCCCGGGATGAACATCCACCACCTGCACATTAAAATATTTAACGTATCCACAAAATAGAAACATTTTCAGAATTTCTGCATCACATGACTATATTTTGTTTGTCCAAGTTTGCCGTTTCATTGCGTTTCATCAACTAAATTCTAATTCTAATTTTATTTGTCACGTACACAGTCATACACAGTACGATATGTGGTGAAATGCTTACACTACCGCCAGTGACCTTAAAAATAAAAGCTTAAACATAAAAGATAAATATGAATAAAGGAAATACGTTAGAAATAAAATTAACTAGTAAAATATACTGTACAAGTAAAATAAAATATACTGTACAAACAAGAACAAATATCAATATAATAATATAGAAATATAAAAGAAGAAAATAGAGACTAAAGTCTGTTCTGATTGCCACGTCTGTCCATCATGTCTAGCCTGCACGTGCTTGTGTTGTGTTTCTGATATACATGGGGGAACAATACATTGACAGCTATTAAATACTAACAAGAGAGTCGGGGAAAAGCTAACGCGTTACTCCGGAGTTAATGTGTTAACGACGGCATGCGCGCGTGCACAGGGATGCAGAATAGAGACTCATTAATAAGCTGTTAAAGGGTGTCGCAGTATTAACGACTTACTAACGATGTAACAACAGCGTGAAAACAGAGATATTAGTTTTAACCAAGTTATCAGAACACTATGCCTTTAAATTCTCACATATCGAGTTTTACATACAAGCTTTTAAAGTAATTAATAACACTACCTGCGCCATTACAGATATTAATGCATGCAGTTATCCTGCTTTTCTTACCTGAGCACTGACAGTTTCGTCCTCCATTGTTCAATTAAAATTACAGTCTGCCGTTTCAGTGCGCAAACGAAGAAAAAGTCCGTTCAGTTAAAGGGTCTGTCCACCAGGCCTTTCCTGCACGTGATATGTTGTGATCATGCCTCTAATAATTCAAATTCTAATTTTATTTGTCAATTGTCATTGTCACAAAGCAGCTTTACACATCAAAATAATTATTTAAGTTTGTATGAAATGTGATTGGTTATTTTTAAACAAGTGTTTTCTGCAAAGTAACAAATCCTTTCTTGGTGCTTGTTGTGTTTCAATTCAAGAAATATTTATTCATTTGCTGATTCACAACAGTCACATAAATGGTCACACTGCATTTTCTTGTTAAATGTTTCACTATACTGTGCAGACACTGGGCTTAAATGGCAACTCTAGTTCTTTATTTTTTTGCTTAGTATTTTTTCTTCTTTAATACAGGCTTATTCATTAGAACAAGTTATTACAGAGATATATTCAGACGAGGTGTTTTTTCTATCATGTTTTATGTAATGAAACCAATTTTGTTGGTCATCCAAAAAATTATCATTGCTGGACTTTTTTTTGGGCGCATTTAATTTTTTTTTTTGGTGTGAAAAGCATATTTCTTAAGTGCTTGTAAAGGTAACCCTAGGGATAGCTATGTTGGATATGTGCAAAACATCAAAGTCATTAAAACAGAGAATTATCTGTGTCCACTATTTTCATGTCATTGTAACAATTAAAACAGGTTACCCATGAAAACGAAATTATCATATTTAAGTCCTTTGCTGCTGTGTAAGCAAGACAACCAAGTATCCTACTCCTCAGCTACGTATCAGTTGTGTTTTTGCACTTTTATAGTTTAGGGACTTAAGTCTAGAAGTTGGGTGTTTGAACTATCATATATTGAGATGTTGGTCTCAACGAACTGCTGAAACTTGGGAGTCATATTTAGGGACTTTGCTGTTGTGCTAGAACCAAGGATCATTTTAACTTTATATGATGAAGTTTTAAAATAAATTTAAAATAAATTTCAAAGAAATAATAATAATAATAATAATAATAATAATAATAATTGTTATTTATATACTGTATCGCCTTTCCGGAGCTCAAGGACACTTTACAATGAGTAGAAAGCAGTCAACAAACAGGCCAAAAAATATATATAATTAGACTTTAAAACATTTAAATCACCCAACATCTCAGTATAAAACCCAACAAGGCCCTTTAACAATTTAAGCAGGATAATGATAAAGATTTGGTTAGCTAATTGTCTCCTATGATGGGTGGCCCCCACGGTCCCAACATGGAAATTTATTACATGCGAGTGTTCACTCATGACACAAGCCATGACACCCAATCTTCAAAACAAAGGATCCATCGGTGAAGCAGGACAAGCAGACGTTTTGGAGAAGGAGTGATTAGACTTTATTGTAGTGAATGTGAAAACAAAGAATTAAAGATGTATCAGCCAATTCATTTTGGTGTGTCTTGAGGTTTTTTGTTGAATACAAGTTCATATTGAGTTGAATAACTGATGTGTATGAAAGCATGTAAAGTTGGACTAACTTCTGTGTGAGAGTTCAAACACCCAACATCTAGAGTTAAGTTCCTTAACTATAAAAGCCAGTGAATCCCAGTAAAGCCAATTTGACTGTGTACAAACCCAATATGGTCATAACAGATCTTCATCCTGCTTAAATGGTAGGGCATTGTACAGGCATGTTGGATGATTTAAACATTTTATATTCTAAATCCATGTCTTTAAATTTAAATTCATATGGTTATTTTAGGTATATATAAATGAATCAACTTATTTACTTTCTTCTCACTGTCTTATTAGAAATTTTGGATCACAAATATTTGCGACAATTTTTCAACTTTCTCCAATGACTATAGTGACCATAGAAAAATGCAAAGCATTCAGAACACCTTTTCTGGGGTCACTGGACAATACAAATCACAATGACGGCATCAGTTTAACTCGAATTATTTAATTGTCTGCTGTGAGTTTATTATTTTTTTTTACACAAACGCTTCAGTGGCTCATTTTACGAAATCAGTGTTTCCTGCATGGACAACACAAGCACTTGCTAGCTGCACATGATGGACAGATGCAGCAGCCAATCAGAACAGACTTGTTAGTTTGCAGACTGCATGATCACAACACAAGCACGTGTAGGTGAGGCCTGGTGGACAGACCCTTTAACTGAACGGACTTTTTCTTCGTTTGCGCACTGAAACGGCAGACTGTAATTTTAATTGAACAATGGAGGACGAAACTGTCAGTGCTCAGGTAAGAAAAGCAGGATAACTGCATGCATTAATATCTGTAATGGCGCAGGTAGTGTTATTAATTACTTTAAAAGCTTGTATGTAAAACTCGATATGTGAGAATTTAAAGGCATAGTGTTCTGATAACTTGGTTAAAACTAATATCTCTGTTTTCACGCTGTTGTTACATCGTTAGTAAGTCGTTAATACTGCGACACCCTTTAACAGCTTATTAATGAGTCTCTATTCTGCATCCCTGTGCACGCGCGCATGCCGTCGTTAACACATTAACTCCGGAGTAACGCGTTAGCTTTTCCCCGACTCTCTTGTTAGTATTTAATAGCTGTCAATGTATTGTTCCCCCATGTATATCAGAAACACAACACAAGCACGTGCAGGCTAGACATGATGGACAGACGTGGCAATCAGAACAGACTTTAGTCTCTATTTTCTTCTTTTATATTTCTATATTATTATATTGATATTTGTTCTTGTTTGTACAGTATATTTTATTTTACTTGTACAGTATATTTTACTAGTTAATTTTATTTCTAATGTATTTCCTTTATTCATATTTATCTTTTATGTTTAAGCTTTTATTTTTAAGGTCACTGGCGGTCGTGTAAGCATTTCACCACATATCGTACTGTGTATGACTGTGTACGTGACAAATAAAATTAGAATTAGAATTTAGTTGATGAAACGCAATGAAACGGCAAACTTGGACAAACAAAATATAGTCATGTGATGCAGAAATTCTGAAAATGTTTCTATTTTGTGGATACGTTAAATATTTTAATGTGCAGGTGGTGGATGTTCATCCCGGGACATCATCAGGAGCAGGGCAACAGACTGCCACTGTCTCCAAGTCTTCAATGCGCATAGACATAACAGGTGGACATAAGTGTCCTATTTGTGGCTTAGTCTATGTCAATGTAATCCAGCACTTAAGGTCAACAGAAAATGTGACTAATCCAACAGAATTGGCTCTTTTGTCCAAACTTGCTCACCGACAGTAAGTATCCTGTTTTCTATTTTCTTGGCTTAACTTTTACATTTGCTTAGATGTCGGTTTTAAAACTAATTGAAACGATAATTATTTTAATTATACAGCTTTAAAGCCAAGTTGGATTGTCCAGTGCACACCTGTAAGGCTAAACACATGTACAGACTAGACAAGCACCTTCAAAAAATACACAATCTTGAGGTATGTTTTTGAAGTTGGTCTCTACGTGTTTGTTTGGGGAGGTAGCTCTAAACCTAACATCGCCGTTAAAGATTCCTGTGTCCAGCTCTGCATTCTTTTTTTTTTAATTAACAGGGGTTTACATAGAAGCTAAGATTTAAGTTATGTGTTGATCTGAGGATTGGGATAAACATGTTCTATCTATCAAATGATACTGTGGTGCACAGCTTTAGTGAATACAGTGTTAAAACCTCCAGACAGTAAAGGTGTAAACATGTTGAACCAGAGATGTTGGATATGTTTTAATTGAACAGCTTAGTTTTCTTATTTTATTTGAAGACAGCCTTTTGTGCTCCTTACTTTGGTTTTGTGTAGTCAACTTAGAATCAGAAATCCTGTATTTATTTATATATGCTCACTCTGTAGGCAAGTTTTTAAATGTGCTCAAGTGATTAACATTACATCTGTATTTTCAGAAACCTACCATTACACTCTACCTGCAGAGAGCCAAGGACATATACATTACAAGGGAACTGGCACTCCTGAGAGCTTCAAAGCCCACACCACCAATGGTCTCACACCTTTGTTGGATGGGTGATGTAGCAGTTGAAGAGGGCATCAGGAGGGAGTTAGAAGCAGGTAACCAAGCTGCCTCTCCTGCAGCCTCCTTTGATTCTGATATGACTGCTGTGTGCAGTTCTCCACCTGCCAGTGAGCACGCCGCCCCAGATATGTGTCGTCCCCCAAAATCGTCTAGTGAGGCTGACAGTGGGCACACCACAACGAGCACGCTGTCTCCCTCGAAATCGTCTAGTGAGGCTCACAGTGGGGACACCTCCACAAGCATGCTTCCTCGCCCGAAATCGTCTAGTGAGCCTCACAGTGAGGACGCCTCCACGAGCATGCTTCCTCCCCCAAAATGGTCTAGTGAGGCTCACAGTGGGGACGCCACCACGAGCATGCTGTCTCCCCCGAAATCCTCTAGTGAGGCTCACAGTGGGGACACCACCACGAGCATGCTGTCTCCCCCGAAATCCTCTAGTGAGGTTCACAGTGGGGACGCCACCACGAGCATGCTGTCTCCCTCGAAATCGTCTAGTGAGGCTCACAGTGGGGACACCTCCACAAGCATGCTTCCTCGCCCGAAATCGTCTAGTGAGCCTCACAGTGAGGACGCCTCCACGAGCATGCTTCCTCCCCCAAAATGGTCTAGTGAGGCTCACAGTGGGGACGCCACCACGAGCATGCTGTCTCCCCCGAAATCCTCTAGTGAGGATCACAGTAGGCATGCCAGCATCGAGACTCCTTGTGCACATTCCACTCCAAAAAGGCCTCCTCCTTCTCAGTCAAGAAGAAGACGTCCTCTGCTAAGGGCACCTCGACCTGGCTGCAGGAACTGCCAGATTTTGTTTGCAGAACTAAAAATGGTGAAACAGCTGCTCAAGGTCAAAAGGAATGATGAGCGTAAGCAGCTACATTCTTCAACATATAGCTCAAATGTGAGTATTATTTCTCTGATACATACAAGACTTAAAAAAATAAATACATACATGATTAACAGATCTGCTTTACATCTACTTTTTATTATTTCAGGCAGTTAGGTTTAAACGAAGAGAAGCCTTTTCACCCAGTAAAGCCCCCAAGTATGGTAAATATAACACTTTTTAAATATAATTACTACCAAACCTGAAGGATGGGTGACATTGCATCATTTTGCAGATTGTAAAACTCGGACAAATGATGTCAATTATATTTACTTTGGTTTATGTTCGTGTATTTTCAGTAAGACTGGTCGAAGAGTTTAGGGGCCATGTGGAAGGTTTAAACCCAAGCAGAAAAACAAGAGAAAATGCCAAACAGCGAGCCACCCATATCATCCACTTTTTGGAATTCATGGCAGACCAGGCAATTCCAAACGTTGATCTTTTTTTTCTTTCAAACCACGGTAGAGTCCGCGCGTAAGTACTAAATTGTAGCGTCTGCAAGTAACCACTAAATTGTGAAGATGTCCGTGTCAAACGGAGTAGGAGACCTAGCTTAATTTGTGTTCTTGACTTCACAGGTTCGTTGCACACCTTCAGGAAAGGCAGTTCAAGCCAACAACCCAGAAGTTGTATTTGCTGGATGTAGTGGCTTTCCTGAAATACATTTTAAACACGTCACCACCATCTGTCAGGCTCGGGAAAAAACAGATCAACACTCTCATGGTGGAATTGAGGGCTCGTCTAAGAGACATTGGGCGGGACATATATGGACACCAGCTGAACGTGCGCAGATCAAATTCCGGTAAGTTACTCTACCTCTATTGCTTAACACCACATCGTTAACAGAGGAATGCATGTATAATGAATTGTACTTATAATTTCAGACAGACTTGTTGATGCCAGGAAACAATTGGAACAAATATCCTATGAAAGTGATTATATACAGTATACACTTGTGGGGAAGTGGGGAAAGATAAAGGATGCAGTTTTTTACATTATAGTGATTTACACATTCAAATTGGGCTTGCAGTTATGTGGTGTTCTGACAACTAGGATGTCTTCCAATTTCTATAGATGTCAGGGTGAATACAGAGATCAAACATATTGCAAATGTATAATGCCCAGCTCTGGGTTACGGTCTTCAGGTTTTCATATTACAGAATATATGTAGACAATGGGTTTTTATGTATGGGTTTTATGGCTATTCTGTCATAGCGGCTATCAGATTGTATTCATTTACCTTATTGCTTTGCACAGCTGATGAACCAGCACGGGAAGTATTCCGGAGCAGAGACTGTTCTGTTTTGGAAGTTTCAACATGTCCAGCAAAGACGAGGAAAATGAGCAAAGAGGGCAAAAAAGCACATGTGCCGCGAAAAACACGAAAAACAAAACAGCAAACGCCGGTAAGTTGATCATTTTCAGCGCTTTTAGTCCTCCTTTAATTTGTTTAAAAACAAATGATCTCTTCCTAAGAGCATGGGGAAGATGATTAGTGGGGGACTGTTCAATATGAAAGCTGTCTTTAAAAGAAACAAGCGTCAATGCTTCCACACATTCTAGAATCTCTCAAACTAAAATTAGATAAATCTAATGATTTTTGAAGTGATTCATTTTTAACAAACGTTAGTAAAGAACCTGTAAATTTGGAGGTACAGTCCATATTCACAGAACTGGGTGATCTATTTTGCCAGGATAAGAGAACTTTGAGCCCATCTCCATGTCTCCAGCTGAATACAGCCATTGTTCGAGTGAATCCGGTCACTTACAAAACATCTGAGGTATGAATGAGTGACAAGATATGTATTTAGAAATAAGTAAAACACACTAATTTGTATATACCGTTACAGTAAAGGCACTTACTTTTTAGAATTTAGATATATTCCATTGCATGTTGGTGATAAAAGGTGCTTGTGGGTATGTCACAAAATCCAGAAAACCTGTATAAATGTGTGATCTGTAGAATACTGAAACAATTATTTCCTCTTTCCCCACAGAATCAGAGAATTGCTGTTCAAGTCCCTCCTGGTGTAAGAGCACCCTAGTTTACCCCAGTTACAACTAAAAGTATTTAAGCAACAAGAACTAATATATATTTTGAGCTCTTGATTTTATTTATTTATTTATTTATTTTCAGATGCAGCAGGTCTACATAAGCCCAGGAACTGCAAATATCCTTGGAAATAATCCAATAGTTGTGCGTGATGGAACCAGTAAGGTGAAGAGGAAGCTATTTCCTCAGTCAAGTCCCTTTGAACTGACCTCACCAACATCGGGTAATTGAAAACTGAGTTATGGTGAAGTACAGTAATTAAATTTTTACTAGTAAAGTTGACTTTCTATTATATTGTTTAAGGCCACAGCAAAAGACTTCAGGTTTGCTCTACATCTGTGCAGACGATCATCTTCGGTAAATATATAATTCAATTCAATTCAATTCAATTTTATTTGTATAGCGCTTTTAGCAATTGTCATTGCCTCAAAGCAGCTTTACACAATCAAAAGAATTATTTAAGTTTGTATGGAATGTGAATGCGTATGAATCAAAATGGTCAGTTTGTCCCTGGTGAGCAAGCCGAGGGCGGCGACAGTGGCAAGGAAAAACTCCCTGAGATGGTGATAGGAAGAAACCTTGAGAGGAACCAGACTCAACAGGGAACCCATCCTCATTTGGATGAAAAAACAACAACATATATAACAACATATATATACAGTATAACAATGTCAATTGTAAATTCTTTGAAATTTGTCATCTATAATCAATGATTATCTTCTCAAAATAAAGGATCCATGGGTGAAGCAGGACAAGGAGGAGAAGCAGTTCTAACGGAGGAGGTTGTGGAGAAAAAGGGGAGTGAGGGTGAAGGACGAGGAGGAGAAGCAGTCCTAATGGAGGAGGTTGTGGAGAAAAAGGGGAGTGAGGGTGAAGGACGAGGAGGAGAAGCAGTCCTAATGGAGGAGGTTGTGGAGAAAAAGGGGAGTGAGGGTGAAGGACGAGGAGGAGAAGCAGACATGGAGGAGTTTTTTTTTGAGGACAGTGACTTTATGCTTTATTTGTGTGAAGGTGAATAAGAACAAAGTAGAGGATTAAAGATACGGGAGGAGGCTTTGGAGAAGGAGGTAGAACTAATTCGAGAATAAACTTTGTGTGATGAAAAAGAAAATAAAAGTTTGTAAATTGTATGGAAAAAAAAATCTTTGAAAGTGCAATTCTTTGACTTTGTGGGGAAAGAGGAAAGAATTGTTTTGGTATTCTACAGATCACATATTTATATACAAGTTTTCTGGATTTTGTGACGTGCACACAAGCACCTTTTATCACCAACATACAAGGGCAAAGATACAAATTCTAAATCTAAATGTGTTTTCAGTTTGATTTATTTTATATATAAAAATGTCACTCTCCTACCTCGGATGTTTTGTGTGATAAGATTCACAATTCACTGGAACAGGGTCTCTATTCAGTTGGAGACACTGAGCTGGGCTCATCATATCCTAACCGTTTCTGAGCTCACTGGGTTTTACAGTTAAGGAACTTAAGTCTAGAAGTTGGGTGTTTTGAACTATTGTATACTGAGTAGTTGGTCTCAATGAACTGCTGAAATTGGTTGAAACTAAAACTAACCTGCCTCAAACTGCCTAACCTGTCTAAACTCAGCTCTTGTTCCCTGTTAGTGGGTGAACAGTCCAACGCTTGGTGAATTCTGCTTTATAATCATTGAATTGACATCAAAAGGTAACATTTCTGACACCACCCGAAAATCAAGAGTTTAGCTAAAGTTTGTTAGATACTTTTCCTTTGGCGGTCTCAAACCAACAACCTTTTGGTTAATAGCTGAGCACATTAACAAACTGCACCACAAGGAATGAGTTGCAGTAAGTATGGCATCGGTGTGGAGGCCTCACAGGGACATTTGTTCCAATAACTGTTACAGCTGCTCAGAGGCAATACAGGTCACTTTATGCAGTTCTGTGCAAAATAGTCCAGTGCAAGGAAACAAGTTGCAGGTCAGTTACAGGAAGCATCACAGCAGTTCAGACTTTTGACCGTCTTTGCATCATAAAGGATCACTAAAATATTTTGCAGATGAATCAATTTAACTAGAGAACCAACATTAAAAATGATGAAGTGTGATTGTTTTTTTGTTTTGTTTTTTGTCTGATTTTAAAAGCCATAGCACAGGGGGGGAAACAAGCAGACATGAAGGACTTGAGCAGTCAAAGGCCTAAAAAAATACATGCAAAACCAAACTAATCAAATCAAAAGGGCCAAATGAGAAAAATAAATTGTATTGTTTTCCTTTACCTGAACTTCTATAACAGATATTGCAGGCCCTTGTGTTGTTTTTTATACATTAAGTGGAGATACACTTAAATGCCCTACTACATTTGCTAATAATGATTGATAATGCAACATTCATGTAACAAAGATGAAAAACCAACTGATGTATGTTTGGGAGCAAAATTAGCCATTTTAGCTCTAGGGTTAGCCATCCTAGCTCAGGAATTCAGGAGAGTCTCAACAGCACCCTTAGCTAAGTCCAGATACATTGGGCCCAGGTGGAAACGCTGTTCATAGAGGCAGACGTGTCTATCATGCTAAGGCTAAATCAGTTACACAAGTGTACTCAACAGTTTTTATATTTGCTGTAAACTCAAATACAGCTCTTAAAACCCTGGGGGTTCTACTGTCTCACGTTGCCTGTTAGTGGGTGAATAATCCAACGCTTGGTGAATTCTGTCAGCTGAAATGAAAGATTAGGGTGTAAGCAGGTTTGACCTTTGAACCAGTTCTACAGGCTTTCAATGAAGCTGTATATAAAATGTGCTGTTGTACAAGAGCTGATTGTACTGGGGCTATGAAATGATACAATGATATACAGCATGTTAAAAGACAACCGTAGGCGCAGATGCTGACGGAGAATTCATGAAACAGTGCAGGTTTAACCTCTGACTCTGTTGTATAGGCCTTCTATTAGAGTGTACAATGTTTTTTCACAGTGTAGTGCATAATCCCTACTGAACATCTTTAGTCTAACGTGCATGGCAACCTCGTCATTCGTCAGTTCCGTTTTTCTGGACACACAGCACAGATGGCCAGACTTTTGGCCAAATTTTAACATGTTCAGGATGTTAAAAGGCAATCGTAGGTGCACATGCTGACAGAGGATTCGTGAAACCATCTTGGCCTGAATTGAAGGCCTGATTTTCCAGTGCCCGTTTAACCTCTGACGCAGCTATACAGACCTTCAATAAGTGTATACAATGTGCTCCCAGTGTAGTGCATAATCCCTACATAACACCTTCAGTCATACGTGTACGGGAACCTTCATCATGCCTTGTTAACTTCTTATTCACTGACTTTTATAGTTTAGGGACTTAACTCTAGAAGTTGGGTGTTTGAACTCTCATATACTGAGAAGTTGGTATCAACGAACTGCTGAAACTTGGGAGTCATATTTAGGACCTTTGCTGTTGTGTAAGAAAGACAAAGCCAAGGATCATTTTAACTTTATATAAAGAATTTATTGAATTAATTTTAAAGAAATAGGTTTAGACTTTAAACCATTTAAATCACCCAACATCTCAGTATGAAAAACACAACATGTCTGTACAAGGCCCTTTTTTAACAATTTAACCAGGATAATTGTAAATATACGTTATAAATGCATGTTTAAAGCCAAATTGGCAAGACCCATATTACAAGACCCAATATGGTCAAAGCCAAATTAGCCTCATGGGATTCACTGGTTTTTACATTTAAAGGACTTAAGTCTAGTTGGGTGTTTGAACTATTATATACTGAGATGTTGGTCTTAACAAACTGCTGAAACTTGGAGTCATATTTAAGTCCTTTGCTGTTGTATAAGCAAGACAACTAAGTATCCTACTCCTTGGCTACATGGCATTTGTGCCATTTATTAACGACTTACTAATGACGTAACAGCAGCGTGAAAACGGCGATATTAGTTTTAACCAAGTTAGCAGAACATCATACCTTTAAATTCTCACATATCGAGTTTTACATACTAGCTTAAACATTTACAGTAATCAATAACACTACCTGCACCATACAGATATTAATGCATGCAGTTATCCTAGGTTTCTTACATGAGCACTGACAGATTCTTCCTCCATCGTTCAATTAAAAGTACCATGAGCTGTTTCAGTGCGCAAACTAACAAGTCTGTTCTGATTGGCTGCAGGGTCTGTCCATCATGCGTTTCCTACATGTGCTTGTGTTGTGTTTATGTCTCTAAAAGTCATAAGCTTATTCAATTCAATTCAATTCAGTTTTATTTGTATAGCGCTTTTAACAATTGACATTGTCTCAAAACAGGTTTACACAATCAAAAGAATTATTTAAGTTTGTATGGAATGTGAATGTGTATGAATCAAAATGTTCAGATATTCCCTGGTGAGCAAGCCCGAGGGCGACAGTGGCAAGGAAAAACTCCCTGAGATGGTAATAGGAAGAAACCTTGAGAGGAACCAGACTCGACAGGGAACCCATCCTCATCTGGGTGAAACAGATAGCAGGAAATGATCTGCATTTATACAGTGTTAGGTTAGCTATAATAGTTGATGTTAATTGATATTATAATAGTTGATGTAAAATGGAGTCCAGTAGTTATTCGAGACTCAGATAGACTTGTAGAAAGTTCCAGTCCTGAACTATCGAATTGTCAAGTCCTCAGAGAAACAGCTGACAACACCAGTCGAGGCCAGAACCATCTTCTAAGTAGATAGAATCATCCCCAGACAACAGGCACATCCTAAAGAGACACACGGGGCATCCATGCGATGAGACCTCCAACCAGAAACCGGGCACCAGGATGGATCAGACAGGTCCGGAGGGCAGAGGGAGTCTGGATCACTGGCAGCTCAGGAACCACATGTGTAGCTCGACAGAGAGAGAAAGAGTGAAAGGGGGAGACAGGGGGAGAGAGGAAAGAGAAAGAGGGGGAGGAAGAGAAGAGGAGGAGAGATTGCAATTAGGTATGGTCACAGTCACAATGTCTAATGTGAATGTATATTTACTGTAGAGTGCAAGCAGGGACTCCGGCAGGACTATGACAGCATAACTAAAAGGGAGAGCCAGAAGGAAACACAAACATGAGGGCTCCCTGAGATGTAAAGCAAACAATCACCTCACCGTCAACAAACCTGAGTGATCAAATGAGACTGAGGAAGACAGCATCTAAACATACCAGTTCACCATAATACTCTACGTCCATGAGTCCCCCAGATCTGCTCCTTTACCTTATGGCAAATCTATTTATAAAAATGCTTGGCTAAATAAATAGGTTTTGAGCCTAGACTTAAACACTGAGACTGTGTCTGAGTCCCGAACACTATTTGGAAGACTATTCCATAATTTTGGGGCTTTGTAAGAAAAAGCTCTGCCCCCAGCTGTAGTTTTCATAATACGCGGTACTGACAAGCAGCCTGCATCCTTTGACCGAAGTAGGCGTGGCGGATCGTAAGACACTAGCAGTTCCCTCAGATACTGCGGCGCGAGACCATTTAATGCTTTATATGTCAAGAGTAGTATTTTAAAATCAATGAGAAATTTCACAGGGAGCCAATGTAGTGAAGATAGGATAGGGGTGATGTGCTCATATCTTCTGGTTCTAGTGAGGACTCTCGCTGCTGCATTCTGGACTAGCTGAAGCTTGTTTATGCACCTAACTGAACAACCAGACAGTAAGGCATTACAATAGTCCAACCTAGAAGTGATAAAAGCATGAACTAGTTTTTCTGCATCGTTTAGCGACAATATATTTCTTATTTTGGCGATATTTCTGAGGTGAAAGAATGCTATCCTGGTGATATTATCTACATGAGCTTCAAATGAAAGGCTGGAATCTATAATCACGCCGAGGTCTTTTACTGTTGCACTTGACGGAACAGAAAGGCCATCTAAAGTTACGGTGTGATCTAAGATTTTACTTCTAGCTGTATGCGGTCCTATGACTAGAACTTCTGTCTTATCCGGATTAAGCAGAAGGAAGTTAATTAGCATCCAATTTCTTATGTCCTGCACACATTGCTCAACTTTAGTAAGATGGTTTTTCTCATCAGGTTTTGTTGAGACGTATAGCTGTGTGTCGTCAGCATAACAATGAAAACTAATACCATGCTTACGGATTATGTTGCCCAGAGGAAGCATGTAAAGGGAAAAAAGCAGTGGGCCTAAAACTGAACCCTGCGGAACGCCAAACTCCACTAGAGAACATGCAGAATAATCACCATTTAAGTCTACATACTGATAACGATCGGTCAAATAGAATCTGAGCCAGGAGAGGGCTGTACCCTCAATTCCTACTACATTTTCTAATCTGTGAAGAAGAATAACATGATCAATAGTGTCAAAAGCTGCACTGAGGTCGCGTAATACAAGCATAGTTACACAACCCTGATCAGAGGCCAATAGGAGGTCATTTACTACTTTAACGAGTGCTGTTTCTGTGCTGTGATGAGGCCTAAATCCTGACTGATACAGTTCATGTATGCCATTTCTATGTAGATATGAGCATAGCTGCTCCGCTACTATCTTTTCCAGAATCTTAGAGATAAAGGGGAGGTTTGATATTGGCCTGTAATTGGACAGCTGACAGGGGTCGAGGTCAGGTTTCTTAATTATTGGTTTAATAACTGCTACTTTAAAAGATTTTGGAACATAACCAATGCTGAGTGAGGAATTAATTATTCTCAACAGCGGTTCTGTTATTACTGGTACTATCTGTTTAAGAAAATGTGTCGGTATAGGATCTAATATACAGGTTGATGAATTTGCAGAAGAGATGAGTGAAATTAGTTCATTCTCTTCAAGAGGAGTAAAGTATTCTAGGTTTGAATCTGACATGGCTAGGTTAACATCTGCATCAATTACATTGTTTGGTTTCAAAGCCTCAATTTTATGCCTGATATTTACAATTTTATTATTAAAAAAGTTCATGAAGTCCTCACTATTGCATGATGATGTTGTGGAGATTTCTGTAGTGGTCTCATTTCTGGTTAATTTGGCTACGGTATTAAATAAAAATCTAGGATTATTTTTATTTTCTTCTATAAGAGTGGAGAGATACGTTGATCTAGCTACACTAAGAGCTTTCCTATAGTTCAGGGTGCTCTCTTTCCATGCTATTTGAAATACCAACAATTTAGTTTGACGCCATTTACGCTCTAATTTCCGAGCAGTCTGTTTTAAAGTGCGCGTGTGATCGTTATACCAGGGAGCGAGTTTCTTATCTCTAATAATTTTTCTTTTAGCTGGAGCTACATTATCTAAGGTACAACGAAATGTCGACTCTAAATATTCAGTCGCCTGATCAAGTTCTGTGGGGTCAGACGGTGGCCTAATCGAAGTTGGTAACTCTGGGAGATTACTGATAAAACTCTGTGTGGTAGTTGATGTGAATGTACGTTTAATACGGTAGCGCGGTGCTGTGCATACATTATCACTGTGACACACTTGAATGGAGACAAGATAGTGATCTGAGATAATTTCAGACAGTGGAATTGTGAATACATTTCTTATAATTAATCCGAAGAATATTACTAAATCTAAAGTGTGACCTGCTTTATGAGTGGGTCCTACTACACACTGATTTACACCTACGGAGTCCAGTATGGATATAAATGCTGTTCTCAGAGGGTCTTCTGGATTCTCAAAATGAATGTTAAAATCTCTAGCAATTAACACTTTGTCTACAGAAACGACCAGGTCTGAGATGAAATCCGCAAATTCACTAAGAAATTCAGAATACGGCCCTGGAGGTCTGTAAATTATAATTAGTGGAATCGACTGAGCTGACGGCGGCGCGGTGGTGTAGTGGTTAGCACTGTCGCCTTGCACCTCCAGGGTCCAGGGTTCGATTCCCCGGCCAGGCTCGATTCCCGTCTCTGTGTGCATGGAGTTTGCATGTTCTCCCCGTGCTTGGTGGGTTTCCTCCGGGTACTCCGGTTTCCTCCCACAGTCCAAAGATATGCAGGTTAGGCTAATTGGCGTTCCTAAATTGCCCGTAGTGTGTGATTGGGTTTGTGAGTGTGTGTATGTGTGTGTGCCCTGCGATGGATTGGCACGCTGTCCAGGGTGTACCCCGCCTAGTGCCCGAAGTCTCCTGGGATAGGCTCCAGGTCCCCCGCGACCCTGAACACAGGATTAAGCGGTATAGAAAATGAATGAATGAATGACTGAGCTGACTTAATATACTTAAATAGACTTATGTTACTATAGAGAATTTCAAATGAGTTAAATTTGTGTCCGTGTTTTTGTACGATAGACAGATTATCATTATGAATAACTGCGACGCCTCCTCCTCTACCAGTTAACCGAGGCTGGTGTATGTAGCTGTATCCAGGAGGACTAGCTTCATTTAGAGCTACATACTCGTCCTGTTTAACCCATGTTTCAGTTAAACAGAGTATATCAAACGCCTGATCTGTGATAATTTCATTAACAATAACTGCTTTTGATGCGAGAGATCTAATATTTAACAATCCTAGCTTCAGATCGGAGGTGCCGGCTGCGCATTCAGTGTGATCTGAGTTTGTGGTCTTTATGTTAATTAAATTATTGAAACAGACTTTCTGAGTCTTTCTACATTTTTGCTTAGATCGGGGAACAGACACAGTCTCAATAAGGTGAACCCTGAGTGACGACTCTATGCAGCTAGCAGACGGTTGGTTTAGCCTGTCTGTCTGCTCCCTGGCCTGGGCTCTGGATTGTCACCGATTAACTAGACCTCTACTGAGACTATGAGCTATACTACAGGAAATGAGAGCAGCACCTTCCCGAGTAGGATGGACACCGTCCCGCCCTAACAGGCCAGCTTTGCCCTCAAAGGTCTTCCAATTATCTATGAAGCCCACATTATTTTTGGAGCACCACCTGGACATCCAGCGGTTCAGCGACCATAACCTGCTGTAAGCTATGTCGCCACGTCTCATTGGGATGGGACCAGAGCATATTACTTCATCGGACATCGCCTTCGCTAATTTAAACACCTCTGTAAAGTTACTCTTACTAACCTCTGACTGACGAAGGCGTATATCATTAGCTCCAGCATGTACCACTATCTTAGAGAACCTGTGCTGTCCTAGAGCCCTAAGATTACCTGCTATGTCCGGTGCTCTGGCTCCCGGGATACACCTAACCACTGCCGCTGGCGCCCCTAAAGGTCTAGCTAATGTCACGTGCCTCAGTATAGAGTCTCCTATAACCAGAGCTCTTTCAGGTTTCTCAGCAGGTGCATCACTGAGGAGAGCAAACCTGTTGGACACGTGAGGCGCAGAGGAGGTGTGCTCCGGTGGGCTAGCCTTAGCGTTAGCTTTGGCTGAACGAGTATGCCGCCGAGTCGTCACCCACTCGCCCCGCTGTGAGGGCTCTAATGCCGGAGTCGGGGGCTGATTATCTCTGCCTGTGGCACCCAGACTGTCCGCTACGGGAATAACACTGCTCTCACACTGTCTAACACTCTCTTAAGTCTGGATGCGCTGCTCTAACGCTGATATCTTCTCCGTCAGAGTGCTCACTAACACACACCTATCACAAATAAAATTATCGCTAATGACGGAGGAAGAATGTCTAAACATCCTGCACTCTACACACTGAACAAGCTGAACGGTAGACATTATAACGTACCTCTGTGTCGGAGTTTTAGTTGTTTGGAGATGAATTCCGTTTGTTCTTATGGTCAGGCCTGGATGCGTCTGGGTTCTTTTTAAATATATTTTTATGGCCTCTATCCCTTCCTGGATATCAATATTAGTCAGAATATCGGTAATGATCCGGTTCGTTGTCACGTCCATGGTTACGCATGTGGAAGTGCTGCCTGCTGAGTTAGATGATTCCTCCAATGTTTTTGTGAAATATAGCTTCACCTAAAAGTTTGGGGAAAATAATGTTTTTGTCTTTATTTGCCTTATCCAGGTCATTCTCCGAGGTTCCCCACTAGTCCAAGGATAAGGAATGTGTTTACCCAGGGTAACATCTTATCCCTTCTCATCTTGCTCTATTTATGATAGAATTCAACTTTGATGTCTCCATATACTGGAAGTGGCTGTCCTTCGCGCTGTGTGTGCTGGATTTGAATTATGGATTTTTACTTTCAGATGGTTTATGACAAAATGTGAGGTTCAGTTCCCACCACTGAACATGGGCTGTGTCAAACATTATCTTATGGAAGAGTAGAGCCACCGGTTTGTAGTCCAGCTGGTTTTTCAGAAGTTAGCTGTAGTAGTAGATGTATCACCCTTCTTGTCTCTGGTCCTCAGCTCCCCATAAAAGTACAGAGCCTCGTAGCCTGCACAGAACAATTTGATGAGCGGGTTTTGTACAACGTAATAAAATTTTGCAGCATCATAATGTCTCTCTGCACATAGATTATATATCTTGTAATGATTGTTATGCCTCGAAACCAGAAAACATGTGACATCGTCATGTCTTTAGTCTAACGTGCATGGCAACCTCGTCATGCCTTGTTAACTTCTTATTCACTGGCTTTTACAGTTAAGGGACTTAAGTCTAGAAGTTGGGTGTTTGAACTATCATATATTGAGAAGTTGGTCTCAATGAACTGCTGAAACTTGGAGTCATATTTAAGGCCTTTGCTATTGTGTAAGAAAGACAAACCCAAGGATCTTAGTCCCCGGCTACGCAGCAAACGTCATTGATAACGTCAAAATATATATGAATCAATTAGAACACGCACCCTGTCCAGGGTGTACCCTGCCTAGTGCCCGAAGTCTCCTGGGATAGGCTCCAGGTCCCCCGCGACCCTGAACACAGGATTAAGCGGTATAGAAAATGAATGAATGAATGACTGAGCTGACTTAATATACTTAAATAGACTTATGTTACTATAGAGAATTTCAAATGAGTTAAATTTGTGTCCGTGTTTTTGTACGATAGACAGATTATCATTATGAATAACTGCGACGCCTCCTCCTCTACCAGTTAACCGAGGCTGGTGTATGTAGCTGTATCCAGGAGGACTAGCTTCATTTAGAGCTACATACTCGTCCTGTTTAACCCATGTTTCAGTTAAACAGAGTATATCAAACGCCTGATCTGTGATAATTTCATTAACAATAACTGCTTTTGATGCGAGAGATCTAATATTTAACAATCCTAGCTTCAGATCGGAGGTGCCGGCTGCGCATTCAGTGTGATCTGAGTTTGTGGTCTTTATGTTAATTAAATTATTGAAACAGACTTTCTGAGTCTTTCTACATTTTTGCTTAGATCGGGGAACAGACACAGTCTCAATAAGGTGAACCCTGAGTGACGACTCTATGCAGCTAGCAGACGGTTGGTTTAGCCTGTCTGTCTGCTCCCTGGCCTGGGCTCTGGATTGTCACCGATTAACTAGACCTCTACTGAGACTATGAGCTATACTACAGGAAATGAGAGCAGCACCTTCCCGAGTAGGATGGACACCGTCCCGCCCTAACAGGCCAGCTTTGCCCTCAAAGGTCTTCCAATTATCTATGAAGCCCACATTATTTTTGGAGCACCACCTGGACATCCAGCGGTTCAGCGACCATAACCTGCTGTAAGCTATGTCGCCACGTCTCATTGGGATGGGACCAGAGCATATTACTTCATCGGACATCGCCTTCGCTAATTTAAACACCTCTGTAAAGTTACTCTTACTAACCTCTGACTGACGAAGGCGTATATCATTAGCTCCAGCATGTACCACTATCTTAGAGAACCTGTGCTGTCCTAGAGCCCTAAGATTACCTGCTATGTCCGGTGCTCTGGCTCCCGGGATACACCTAACCACTGCCGCTGGCGCCCCTAAAGGTCTAGCTAATGTCACGTGCCTCAGTATAGAGTCTCCTATAACCAGAGCTCTTTCAGGTTTCTCAGCAGGTGCATCACTGAGGAGAGCAAACCTGTTGGACACGTGAGGCGCAGAGGAGGTGTGCTCCGGTGGGCTAGCCTTAGCGTTAGCTTTGGCTGAACGAGTATGCCGCCGAGTCGTCACCCACTCGCCCCGCTGTGAGGGCTCTAATGCCGGAGTCGGGGGCTGATTATCTCTGCCTGTGGCACCCAGACTGTCCGCTACGGGAATAACACTGCTCTCACACTGTCTAACACTCTCTTAAGTCTGGATGCGCTGCTCTAACGCTGATATCTTCTCCGTCAGAGTGCTCACTAACACACACCTATCACAAATAAAATTATCGCTAATGACGGAGGAAGAATGTCTAAACATCCTGCACTCTACACACTGAACAAGCTGAACGGTAGACATTATAACGTACCTCTGTGTCGGAGTTTTAGTTGTTTGGAGATGAATTCCGTTTGTTCTTATGGTCAGGCCTGGATGCGTCTGGGTTCTTTTTAAATATATTTTTATGGCCTCTATCCCTTCCTGGATATCAATATTAGTCAGAATATCGGTAATGATCCGGTTCGTTGTCACGTCCATGGTTACGCATGTGGAAGTGCTGCCTGCTGAGTTAGATGATTCCTCCAATGTTTTTGTGAAATATAGCTTCACCTAAAAGTTTGGGGAAAATAATGTTTTTGTCTTTATTTGCCTTATCCAGGTCATTCTCCGAGGTTCCCCACTAGTCCAAGGATAAGGAATGTGTTTACCCAGGGTAACATCTTATCCCTTCTCATCTTGCTCTATTTATGATAGAATTCAACTTTGATGTCTCCATATACTGGAAGTGGCTGTCCTTCGCGCTGTGTGTGCTGGATTTGAATTATGGATTTTTACTTTCAGATGGTTTATGACAAAATGTGAGGTTCAGTTCCCACCACTGAACATGGGCTGTGTCAAACATTATCTTATGGAAGAGTAGAGCCACCGGTTTGTAGTCCAGCTGGTTTTTCAGAAGTTAGCTGTAGTAGTAGATGTATCACCCTTCTTGTCTCTGGTCCTCAGCTCCCCATAAAAGTACAGAGCCTCGTAGCCTGCACAGAACAATTTGATGAGCGGGTTTTGTACAACGTAATAAAATTTTGCAGCATCATAATGTCTCTCTGCACATAGATTATATATCTTGTAATGATTGTTATGCCTCGAAACCAGAAAACATGTGACATCGTCATGTCTTTAGTCTAACGTGCATGGCAACCTCGTCATGCCTTGTTAACTTCTTATTCACTGGCTTTTACAGTTAAGGGACTTAAGTCTAGAAGTTGGGTGTTTGAACTATCATATATTGAGAAGTTGGTCTCAATGAACTGCTGAAACTTGGAGTCATATTTAAGGCCTTTGCTATTGTGTAAGAAAGACAAACCCAAGGATCTTAGTCCCCGGCTACGCAGCAAACGTCATTGATAACGTCAAAATATATATGAATCAATTAGAACACGCACCCTGTCCAGGGTGTACCCTGCCTTGTGCCCTAAGCCTCCTGGGATAGGCTCCAGGCCCCCCGCGACCCTGAATAGAGGATAAAGCGGTACAGAAGATGAATGAATGAATGAATTAGAACACAAATGAAAATGAATGAATATTTATAAAAATTACAAAACAAGTGAATGCAAAAAAAAAACACATAGCAAAAGACCTATAATACTAAAGAGAATATATACATAATGAATAACATTCGGAACACCTTAAAAAAAAAATAGAGAGCTTGGACTTTAAATCTATTACATCGATCATTGTGGCAAGATACGAACCACTTCCTGATCCGCCTATCGCAGCGAGGCTTCAAACGTCATCCATGAAGTCGGTCACCGTAAACAATCCACGTCTCGAAACGCGCTTCACTAAACACTTCCGGGATTCCTCCCCACACGGCATGGTTCGCCCCGTCACTAGTTTCTATTTCCGCCATCGCTGTGCACGTGCGCATGCGCCATTAACACATTAACATGGCTTTTTCCCGACTCTCTTTGTTACACGGGGTCTCTCTACTTTAATAGCTGGTAATGTATTATTTCCCATGTATATCAGAAACATGCTTTGCATACTGTAATCTTGGAATTAGGATTAAATGTACTAGATAAAAATAACATATGGTCATGTTCTGCAGCATTTCTAAAAATGTTTGTTCTGTGATTAATGTTTCCATGAACAGGTGATGGATGTTTTATGGATGTAGGAGTGTTGGGTCAGAGGCTGATGAAGAGCCAACTTGTGTAGGTTTGGGAGCAAATTTAGCAATTGACAGGGAAACATCCAAAAAAGGAGCGCAATTACTATGATTGCATATATTAAAGTTGCTGCATGTAAAATGCTTTTATCTGGCCTCCGAGTAGCACACTGGTAAAGTGCTCCCTAGTTCGATTCCCGGTGATGCTGTAACCTCTCGCACTCGGAGGCCCGGACAGAGCTGAATGCTAATGCTCCTACATTAATCACGGCTCTACAACCAACCAGCGGCGTCTGAGCGTCACGCAAGCAGAAGGAGCGGAGAGGTATGTATATATATATATATATATATATATATATATATATATATATATATATATATACTTGTAACTGGTGTAAACTAGGGTTCTCTTGCAGCAGAGGAGACGTTAATGGCAATCCTTTGTTTCTGTGGCATGTGCACACCTTTTATCATACAATGGCAAAGATCTAAACACTAGTCAACTTAATGTAAAGCAATAATGAATATCTCACTGTTTTATAATAATGGAACTTGAGTCTAGAACATGTGTGTTTTGAAGTTGTATACTGTGAAGTTGGTCTCAATAACCCGCTGAACCTGGGAATCAAGCTGTCCTTGGCCTTGTTTTAGCTTGCACGTGTTCTCCTGAGATGCCAACTTTAGTCTGTTTCTTTGGATCTCAGTGATCGACGTCCATTGTGATAAAATAGATAGGCTTTCAATGAAGCTGTATATAAAATGTAAGGTTGTACAAAAGCTGATTGTATTAGCGCTATGAAATGATATAATGATATACAGCATGTTAAAAGACAACCGTAGATGCAGATACCGAAGGATGATTCATGAAACAGTGCAGGGTTAACCTTTGACCCTGCTCTACAGGCCTGTAATAAGGATGTACCATGTTTTCACAGTGTAGTGCATAATCCCTACTGAACACATTTAGTCTAACGTGCATGGCAACCTCGTCATGCCTTGTTAACTACTTATTCACTGGCTTTTATAGTTAAGGGACTTAAGTCTAGAAGTTGGGTGTTTGAACCATCATATATTGAGAAGTTGGTCTCAACGAACTGCTGAAACTTGGAGTCATATTAGGGGCAGTGGTGGCTCAATCGGTTAAGGCTGCGGGTTTCTGTGTTACTGATCGGAAGGTCGGGGGTTCGAACCCCAGCATCGGCAAGTTGCCACTGTTGAGCCCTTGAGCAAGGCCTTTAACCCTATCTGCTCCAGGGGCGCTGTAAGCTGGCTGACCCTGCGCTCTGACCCCAGTTTCCTAATTGGGATATGCGAAGAAGAAATTTCGCTGTGCTGTAAAAAGTACATGTGACAATAATTGAATATTCTTCTTCTATTCTTCTTCTTCATATTTAAGGCCTTTGCTGTTGTGTAAGAAAGACAAAACCAAGGATCTTAGTCTTCGGCTACGCAGCAAACGTCATTGCGATTAGAAATTAGTCGTCGGCTGGCTTGACCTGAATAACTTCACATTAACATCTTGGTATAACACAAGGGATTCAGATATTATTTTCCTCCGAAATAGGCCTGATCGTCCAGTGCACATTTGAGCTCTGAACCAGATTGATTGGCCTAAGAGCAGCCGAAAAACGCACAAATTCATAAGCGTCCCAATCAAATTCTTTAAAATATATATGAATCAAT